>PTEX01000096.1:1155721-1349453 GCA_003342815.1 Eudromia elegans
TTTTTTTTTTTTTTTTTTTTTTTTTTCATTTGTAGGTTGCATCGTAAGCTGCAGCTGTTTAAATCTCAGCATCTATTTAGTAAATTGAACTATTTGCTTAGTTTGGTAACTTAGTGTTGTGACTAGGAAACAAGCTTTTACTTTTGTCATTGTCATCTAGGAGCTGTCTAAAATTACAATGCCCATTGTCTTTAATGAACCACTGAGTTTCCTTCAACGGATAACAGAGTATATGGAACATATATACCTCATTAATAAGGCTTGTAGTCAAGCAGATCCCCTGGAAAGAATGCAGGTATGTACCAGCTTCCACCTCCTGATTAGTTCAGAAAGTGTTCTTGTCTCAGAGTCTTTTCTTTAAGACAGTGTTTCAGTGGAGTTCATTGCACCATCTGGGGCTAGTCATAAGAATTCCCATATTGTCCTTTTAGACAAGTTTCTTATTTCATAGTGGCTGGTATCAGATGCCTGGGTCATTTTCACTCTTGATGCTGAAGCCAAAGTGCAGGCGAGTGCCTTGACTGACCAGGTCCAGGGTCCTCAACCTTTTCAGTACTGCTTAACTGTAACATTCTTGTGTTTGTGTGTGTGTTGTGAAGTTGAGGTCTTGCCTTTAAATTACTGTGAATTGATCTGTGGAGTGACTGCATGCTCTTTAACAGATGAAAATTGTTGTAACATGTGAGAAACTTTACCATTCATTGATGGTTCTTCAAAGCAGATGTAATATCTGGCTAGTTTCACGGTAAAGAATTGGACATGATAGTGCTAAGCCAGTGTATGTTAGGTTATACTGGCTATTATGTTAAGGTATTGCTCATAGATCTAGTTAAGAGAAATTGGAGTGTACATATTGTATTCTGTGTTTGTATAACACATACTCCTACTTACCAGCCTGTGAGAGCTTCTAAGTGTCATTTGTGCCTGCTAGGAAGATTCAAGAAACATCCTATCTGCATTAGAAATCATGCTTGATTAGTACTTAGACAAGCAAGACTCTGTTCCTGGTATCCGAAGGTGGGGGACAGTCAAAATATGGGAAAAGCAGATTAAAAAATGCAAAAAAACCCAAACCCTACTTTTAGAGGTAGGTATAGAGGCAGAGTGAAGCCTGACAAAGTACTGAAGAAAACAATTGTGTTTTGGAAATGAGATGATTATAAATTGCATCTATTTCCCCAGTTCTATGTTACTTAAATCCTATGGCTCACAAATGTTAACCTTAAGCAGTATTTAGTTCTTGTGTTTTGGAGAAATAGTGAAATATGGTAATATGTAAATATAATGTGCCGAAGTTGTACTTCTAATGTACTGTTCTCATCAATTCTTATTTGCTTTTAGGCTGTAGCTGCTTTTGCAGTTTCTGCTGTAGCTTCTCAGTGGGAGAGAACTGGCAAACCATTTAACCCACTTCTAGGAGAAACCTATGAATTAACAAGGTAATAATTACTTTAAATTGGGAACTGTTTGTATTGGTAACAAACTGAGACACCAGTTTGGTGTTTTATTCAGTGAAATAAAGTAAAAAATCTGTTAAAATATATTTCTGAAGTACGGCTATTTTTTTCTCCACAGTTAGACAAAATCTTTGAGAAGTTATTATAAACTAAATTTTTTATTTTTGTTTAAATAGACTTTTCTTTAAATTATTCAGACAAAAAATAAGAGGTTTGTAATGTCCTGAAAGACATTTCTGCTGACCAGATACTAATGGTTAATTCATTTTAAGTGTTCTGCTGATCATATCAGATACAGGATTTAAATTGAGAGACTTCCAGTCTGCTTAAACTAGTTGCATATATGCTGTGGAGAAAATGACTTCCAGTAAGGTCTATTACCGCTCAAGTAGCTTCAGAATTTTCAACAGTTATTTTAAACAGATTCAGATGCCATTCTGGGTAAAAGTCATTTAAGAGTTTTGACCGAGGACTGTTTTGGAGTGCAAGAGGGAAAAAGTTCACAGAATATAGTTTCCTTCATTTTGTTGATTAACCACTTAATGACTCCTATTTGTTTGTTTTTCAAGAGAGGACTTGGGTTTCAGGTTTATATCTGAGCAAGTCAGCCATCACCCGCCTATTAGTGCATTTTATTCTGAAGGCCTCAATAAGGACTTTGTTTTTCATGGATCAATCTACCCCAAACTAAAATTCTGGGGAAAGAGTATAGAAGCTGAGCCTCGGGGAACAATTACTTTGGAGCTGCTAAAGTGAGTATGAGGGGGGGAAAAAAAAGAAAATATTTTTATGCATATCTCTTTAACACTTAGCTGTATAAAAATAAATGATAACATCCTATTGGTTCCTCATAGATGAGTTTCTGAAAACTGCTTGTCAAAGTGATTGTGGGGGTTTATTTACAAGTTATTGTTCAGTGCTTAATTTGAGAGCTCTCTTGTTGGAGTTATGTCATCCTTGCAGCTGCAGTAATTAAACTCTGCTTTTCTACTATGAAAATTAACATTTCTTAGATGGAATGCTACTGAAAACCAGGTCATTAAAGGCAGTTAAAATTTAAATTAAGAGCTAAAATTCTATTACCAGCCCATTCAAGCCTATTTTACTTTTAAATTTCATAGTTGGTTTTGATCATTTGAAAATATATCTGTGTATTTCTGTGAAAAGCATCACTTCAGAATAGTTGTCCTGTGCTACAGGGAAACCTGAGGGATTCATCATGATTTCTCTCACCTATTTAATACGTTTTTTTTCTTGTAGATGGTCACCTTTCTAGTAAAGTCACAGATGCCTTTCCAGATTACTTCTAGATTTCTYCAGTTACATCTCTTATAACTTATGCTGCTTTCCATAAGTTGGTKTGTGCCCTTGTGGCACTAAGACTCTTTATACTTTCCAGGGCACAACTATGCACAAGTTTATAGTCACAGAACAAGCATTCTACAATGAGCACGTCAGCGTGCTTCTGTACGAGCTTTATCTGAGCCTAATTTAGGTCATTCTGAAATATTGTATGAAACTCCTAGATCTTTACTCTCARTAAAAGGCAACTACCCTGCCTTATAGGATATTGTTATATAAAATGGYGATGGAAATATGGGACATTTCTTTTGAATATATAAAGATGGTCACTGTAGAATGCACTTAACAAAAATCAAAGTTTGTTACTGGAGATAGAGAGCCTTTATTCAGAAGGCTATTAAAGTTCCTGTTCTGCCTAATCAATTGACAGCATACAGATTTAAATAGCATTGTGAATAGCCTATCTGTTAACATTTGCTTCAAGTTAGTACCGTACACTGAACTTAAATTTTGAACTGCATAATCTTGTGCTGGTTATTACTGTTAGGGCTTGYGTACGTCTGAGAGCTACTCAGAACTGAGCTCATAACAAGTAACTGCTCAGGTTTCAGAACTGAAAGTTAATGGAAGTGCTGTGTTTGTGTAACCATCACCATAATGTGTGTATTCTCAAAACACGCATTAGAAAGCGCCCTTTTTTCTCACTCCTCCAGCGCAAATGCTAAAATGCCACAATTTGTCAGTACAGGGCATGAGTGCTCGCATTAAATTTTATGCTGTAAAAAGCTTTTGTTATCAAGTAGTTCATGAACAAAAAATTATACGAAGACTGATGTGACAAAGCTCTTCTCTTTCTTCTGAAGAGCAGCAGTCATTGTTCTGCAGGGTGCTTGCAGACAGCTCGCTGGGGAAAACTGTCAAATTTCAACAGTCCGCACTGTACTGGAACATGACTGAACAGTTGGAGATATATACTGCTTGTGCTCTGTGAATACTGCATGGAAGTAGTAGCACAGGCTCTTGTCCTTAAAAAGGACACTGCTTGTTTTCCTTAGATATCTTGATTGTTCACCAGGTAGCATTAGCATGTCTTTTGTCAGTATTGAAAATGAATGAATATAGAGGATTTTGACTCTGCCAAGGCAGTGATGATAGGATTCAATTGTTTAATGTTCTGACCACTTACAGAATAATTTCTTTTAAGGATGCAGGATTGTTAGCTCATCTTTTTAAAGTTTTCTGTAAAACATCTTAAAGCTGAAAACTCCTAGACTTGAAGATTTTTTCTCTAGTTCTTCTCAACACATTTTGAGGGAAGGATTGAGTTGAGTAATAAATTGAATTTTTAAAGGTCATCATTATGAAACCCGAATAGAGTGCCTTGTTTTCACACTGATTTTAAAAAAACAAAACAGTAACAAACCCCACTTGATGTAATGCATTGCATTGGGTGAAGTAAGGACCTTGGACAGAAGGTTCATTTGAAGTCTTAGTGAAGTCCTTCATTGAAAGTCCTAGTGCATTCAGTGGTGCTGGGTCAGGTTTCATATACTGATAGACTTTTGGCGTATTTGTGGAAATAGCTGCATTTTAACTCTTTTTCCTGCCTATATGTACTTTCTTTCTAATCCCCTCCACAGCTTGCCTGGGAGAAAAGACATTAGTGCTAGAAGCTCAGTGTCCTTGTCAAGTGTGCTGACTCATGTCATTCCTGGCAGGTTCCRAAGCTTTTACCACCTCATGTTTGTGTAAAGAATTGTCTAAGTGGGTTAGTCTGACTAACTCCTAGGGAGGAGTGTCTTGATTTCAAACTTCAATAATGACTAATCTCCCTTCTGGAAGCGTCACTAAAAACATACATTTTCAATCACGAAGGCTGAACTAGTTGTCAGAGAAAGGTACTCTCTGTATTATGGTAAAGGTTTGTAGCAGTGGCCTTTGTAGGGTAGCAGACTTCACACGTTATTTTGTGATTCCAGTTCTCATGTGAGCATTTTATTATATCGTGTGTCACTTCAGAGGTGCAAATGGAAATGATGAATTTCTGTAGTAATGTTTCTGTTGGGGTGTAGTTTATAATCAAAAACATAGCAACTCCAAAACTTACTATTCCTGCTAAGAAGCAGGAAGATTAAGGGAGGATATTGTTTTATCTAGATAAAACATGCTGCTGGTTTATACAGAAGTGTCTGCTTCTCTTCTGTTTTGAAGTTAACCTGCTGTTCACAGGARTGCTAAATATTTTGTCTTACCACGAATATAATAGAAAATAGGCTTATGTTCTGTCTCAAGTTCCAGAAATGGATTTGGTTTTCTACTTTCGTTACAGGCATAATGAAGCTTACACATGGACAAATCCGACGTGTTGTGTACATAATGTAATTATTGGTAAACTGTGGCTAGAACAATATGGAACAGTAGAAATTGTAAATCACAGGTAACGCTAATCATGAAACTGAGGGTTGGCTCTTAGGGACCGTTGTGTAGAAATTTTCAAGTTTGTTACAGAAAGTTTTGATTTTTGTCAGATACATTTGTCAGATTAAAGAAAAGTATATGCTTCATTGAACTGGGCTTASTAAGTATTACAATGATGTGCACAAAAATGCCATAGCCTATATTGCACATGGCATGCAAAGACTTAGATATATGTGAGTACCTATTCAAATTCAGCCCTATTGACACAGAATTTAAACTTTATTTTATCCCAGAAAAAAATAAATGGGAATAATTGCTGGAGGATTGCGGTGTACCTCCTGTGTGATCCTTGTGTTCCCATATATAAACTTTTATGTTATATAAAATAAAGGAGAAAATGCCTTTTGTAATGACAAAGGAGAGAATTTTGTGAAAATTGTTCTACTTCTGCCCCTGTCTTTTTGGTCAATAAATGGGAACTTAAATCCAATAGGGCTGCTGTTTTCATGTGTGTGTCAGGGCTCACACAAGGACTTTTGTTTTATTATGTTCAAAGTCTTTGTTGTTAAAATTATTTCTTGTTTCTTTTACAGTACTGGTGATAAATGTGTCCTTAATTTTAAACCATGTGGACTGTTTGGGAAAGAGCTCCATAAAGTAGAGGGGTACATTCAGGATAAGAAGTGAGTGATAAAAGCCTYGTTACTTCTCTGTTTCTGAGCCTTATGGCATTTCTTTGGTACTGGCATGGTGACTGCAACCCAGGTGGATGCAAAGTTCCCACCAATGTAACCATTTCTGTTCTCTGTGTCAGTATTAAATCATTTGCTTTTTAGCAGTTTTAATACTGACTTTTCAGTATGTATTAGGAAAACTGTAAAGTTCAGTGATTTGAARTAGTTGCAACCACTATGTATTTTCCCTCTGAGTTATTTACATTATTAATATCTGTCATGTGGTTCTGGGTCACTCTGTCTTAAACTGTTGGCTTTTCTGCACCCACATGCATTTTAATTGACAAAAATATGTATGACTAGCTTGTGAAGATATGTTAGGCGGGACTGAATGCCAGCAAAACTGGAAGAAGCCGAACCCTCTTCCTGCTATTAGTCAAATCTTCTTTAAAAAAAAAAAAAAAAAAAAAAAAGGAGAAAAGGAAAAAAAACCAAGCAAAAATAAAATACAACCAAGTAGGAATCTTTTGTATTCATTAAAGATGAGAATTTGCATGACTTTAGCTTTGAAGATTTTATAGAAATAAAAGAGCAAAAGCTGAGTCTCTCCTTTGATTACTTAACTACAGTAAAAAGAAGCTGTGTGTGATCTATGGCAAGTGGACAGAATGCTTATGGTGYACTGATCCTACCACATATGAAGCTTACAAAAAGAATGAAAAGAGAGGTGGTGAGCAGAAGAAACCAAAGCAGGTAAAACATCAGGAGAAATGAAACAGAAATATCTCCCTGTAACAGTATCATCTTTACAAATGTAGAGAGGTGGAGGGGAGTGAAGGGTTAAAACAGTCTGTATTTGGTGGCGGTGCGGTCAGACCCATGAGATGACAGTGCACTTTGAACTTGTGTTGACTTTAGTGAGAGCTGCTGGTATTTAGAGAGCTCACAGAAATARAATTTGCTAATGGATTTGTTGAAGAAGTCATCAAATATCAACTGTCTTTGAATAAGGAAAGTGGATCTGTTGCCAGCTCCGGACATGAAAATTCCAGGATTTGGGGTTTGAAAGAAGAAATGCAACTGTATGCTTTTTTATTTGTTCAGTACCATTTTGTTGACATGACACTTCAGAATTTCTCATGTAGGCTTGACAGCAAGAATGCCTTGAAGTTTCTTTATCCTTCCTTCTAAGTGGAATATCTTGTTCACTTAAGTTGCTTAAGTTCACTTAAGCACTATTAAAACATGGTGCTTTATGAAAAATGCAAAATGTAGGAAGATTCAGCAGAGGATTTCTGTGTTTCCAGATATCAACAGAAGTCTTGCAGACCCTGATTGCTTCTTCAAAATGAAAAGGATAGTCTAAGAGGCTCAAGATTGGGATGGGAATGGGAAGCATTTCCATGAGAGGAAACTAGAGAAAGCAACAAAAACAGACCTTGTTTATTGGCTCTGGATTTTGACATAGTGCAGACATTTATAATGATCAAAAAGAGGAAAAAAAAATTCTGTTCAGCTTATTAAAATCAAATATTTCCTTCCTTCCGTCCTGTTGAATTTATATTTAGATGGGGAACTACCTAACAGTAAACCAGATGTTGATGTGGAAAATAGTCTGAAAGGGCCTTTTGAAAAAATGAATACTCAAACCAAATGATTTGAAATTAGAATCTGAGCTGTATGGAGCTGTCTTCCAGTATATAAAACTGGGCCTGCTTCATAGGGTATTTTGGAATAAACTAAATGACCTATGACAGATGAGAAAGGAAGGGAAGGAAATTCTGACATTGAGACAAACTCCTAAAGTGACAAACTTCCCTTCGATTGTTGTGGCTTTTAGTAGTTTCTTATGCTGGGATCCTCTGGACATTTACAATTTAGCAGTCTGTGTCTTAAGGCAGTCAGATTCTCCTGTAGATCAGGCTGATGACGAGAACCAAATATGCAGGAAAGGTTTTCAGGTAGGCTGAGGAAGTTGCCAGGTGATCTGTGGTCTTTGCTGTGGTCTTTGCTGTTCAACCAGATCAAAAAACATCTGGTGCTGCAAGACAAGACCTTGTACATGCCCTGCCGGCCTCTTGACTTTACGAGGAAGATGTTTTTTCTGCCGTGTCTGTGCTCTGTGCTGGCTGTCTTTCCTCCAAACATTGCAGAACCACACTGTATTTTCTTCCTAAAATAGATAAAACCTTCACAGAAGTGCTTGAGATCAGTGGAACAAGCAGTAGAATAAAAATAAAATGGCCAGGTGCTAAAGTAAAAGTCTTCATCCCATTTCTGCTCCTATGTAAAACTCAAACTTTGTCCAGATTTGTGAAACTGCTGCTGCTGATGTTCATCCAGCTTTCTCGTAGTGCTGGATCTGGGAATGTTGGCCAGAGCCCTGGCAAATATTTCTTCCTTTTAAGAGCAGTTGCTGAACTCTCAGTGCAGCTTGGCGCATGTGTGATTCTGTACAGCTGGGATGTGAGTCCTGGTGAGGAAAGGTGACTTTTGTTAGGTAGAAATGGATAAAATCGGTCAGGGGTTCTTAAATATTTAATTCCCTAGACTAAATAGTTATTTTGCCTCCCTGGAGGCACTAAGAATAGTAGCAGTGTGTGGTGACAACTCACTCCAAGAAAATAATGAAAGTAGAAGTAAGACCAGTAGCTGAATGTCACACTGCTGTAATGTCAGAGAGTTCTGTAAAAGATTCAATTGATCATTGAAAGCCCCAGTGAAATTTTTTTTCCAATGTCAGCAGCTGAGCAGACTGTAGAAATCTGAGTTACAAGGATGTCATTGGCAGGACTGAAGGTCCCCACAGATTTAGAGGGATGTCTGAACTGGGATGTAGGGATAAAAAGATGAGACTCCCTGTGCTTGAAAACATAAGAGATCACTGCACCCCTAGATGAGCTGTAAATGAACTCTTTTGTTGTCCTTTTATTATGTGCAGCTAAACGGAGTCTGAAGTAGGGCCGCTGTGACTTGTTCTACTGAGAGCAGCCTTTTGAAGAATACCCTTCTTGATTTTCTGTAATAATAATAATAGTGCATCACTGCTTCTGAGCACAAAGGAACTCAGAAATATGCTATTTATAAACTTGAGTACAAAGCCTCATAGTGAGGAAACTGGCAGTGATAATAGTTATTAACAGGAAAACAAAGATTGGAAAAGGTCATGAGCATATATGGTTTTTAATCAAGCATCAACTTTTTTTTTAAACAAGGGATGCTGTATTAACCAAGAGGGATTAGGGTCCTATTCATTAACTTTTCTATGTCATTGTGGGAATTAATTTAAAGTACAATTTTAACTCCTTCCAACCTGAGGAAGTAAGTTTTATGTGCACAAAATTAAGCTGTAGGATGGAGCAAAAGGGAAGCTAGAAGAAGATTCCTGAAMAACATGAATTTACTTCCTCTTTTTCTTAAACAGAAAGTGAAGTTTTACATAAGTATGATGAGAGAATATTCAGTGATAGTAGAAACAAGGCATTAAAATGAAAGGAACAGTATACAGAGTGAGGAAAAACAAACACAAGGGATAAGACAGAAATACTGGAGTCTTTGTAAAACGTTATATTTTAACAGATTCTTAAAAGGTCACTTGGTAGAGCTCTAGATGATTTCCCTTTTTTTCTCTGCCAAATGTTATCTCAGTTTCAGAGTGAAGATGTTATTAAATCTGAAAACGATGAGGCTGATGATATGCCAGAAGTTCAGGACACAGTGCAGTTCATACCAGGCAGTAAATTGCTTTGGAGAATAAATTGCAGACCACCAAACTCGTCTCAGGTAACTGTTCCAATCAAATTGAGTAGTCCCATTGTAAGTGACTTTTCCAAGGGGACATGAGGATCATTCAAGGGAAGCCCTGTTGTTAAGCCTACTGCTCGGGCAATCCTTGCTGCAGCAGCAAAATTATAATATGACCTGACYATTGTCTTGAATAATTCCAGAGTATTGTCTTCTGAAAGCAAAGAATGCATACTTTCTTGAGAAAATGTGTGGTTTAGTTTTAGGCTTTTATTTTATAAAATTTGTGATGTTAAATGGTCAGACATGGAGAAAAATCTATCACGGTCCTCTAAAGCAAGGACTACTTAAAAAATACAGGTGTAATTTCAGTTTTCCCTGCCCCTCATGCTGAGAAAAGAGCACTTTTATATGAGCCAAATCCTACTTTGGGAATAGCTCAGAGGAGCAGTTCTGACTAGGTTGTTGTTTTTGGAGAATTTTGAAGTATTAATTTGGTGTAGAGAACCCAGTGCCGCTTTGCCAAAATAACTTGCATATTATCTTTAATTTCCCTTTAAGATGTACAATTTTACCAGTTTTGCTGTGAGTCTCAATGAGCTAGAAAAGGGTATGGAAGCAATACTAGCTCCTACTGACTGTCGGCTGCGTCCAGATATCAGAAATATGGAAGATGGAAACATGGGTATGTGTTTGTTGGAGGAAATATTTTTGTATTACTGAGATTAAGATGACTGGRTCTGATGATGTTCTCTCATTCCCAAAGTTTCCTTAGCTTTTTCTTTTTTAATCCTACTCTAATAAGTATACTTTTGAACAATATATTAAGTTTATTTGTCTTTGGAAAGCGTGAAGAATAGAGGTGTGCAAGATTCCAAAAACTACTGTGCTGCAGTGTGGTGCAATTGCATGGTTGGTAACTTGGGGAAATAGTCAGACATGCTTTGTTGYTCTAGAATTTGGGAAAAATGTGTGGAGAACAGACATGCTCTGCTCTGGGGTTTCTCAGGAAAAGCACATAGTAAAATAATGGAAAAAAAAAACCCCCACTGTTTATTTTGCTTAACCTGCCTTTTTCTCCACTTTGTACAGTGTTTCTAAGAAAAAACACCAGAATTTCAAATTATACTCTGCATTTGTAATTGCAACCCTCTGAAGTTATGGAATTAGTTTTATTAACTGAGATTGTCAAATGCTTTATCTTGTTTAMGTGAACCCTGTTCTATTTCTCTGCAATCTTTTCCCTATTTTCTGTTTTTTTTTTTTTTAGTTTTTATTTTGAGAAATAATCATTTTTTACTGAAATGTTTTGTTAGATCTGGCTAGTAAGGAAAAAGAGAGGCTAGAAGAGAAGCAAAGAGCTGCTCGCAAGGAGCGTGCAAAAGATGAAGTGGAGTGGCACACAAGGTAAGGGGGGAAGAAGTTGGGCATGTATTTAATGTAGTGTGGCTTTACTGYCTGAAATGTTTTTATTCCAGACAATGTGTGCTAGATTTCCTGCACAACAGCAGTTTGAGTGCACGTTTAAGTGACTTCTCACTCATAGACAGTACCATGGAGTMATATGCGATTTGACTCCTGCTTCTGGAGCTGGTTGTTTGTATAGATGCCAGTGCTATGCAGTCAAGTGGACACAGGAGGCCGATTTCTGCAGGTGTTTCCTTCAAATGCAAGAGCTTTCTGATGTTCCCATGATCTCATGCAAATCAGAAGAGAAAGCATTTTATTTCCAAAGGCTGAAGCTACAACATTATCTTGTAGAGAGCTACAAGCTTATTCTCATTAATGCCTTTGAAAATCTCTTCTAGAGAACATAAACAGGATCTTGGTCAATGTGGCCAAAAACTGAGCATTTTTTGACATTCTGTGCAAAGTACAGAAGCTCTAGAGCACAAACTATTTTTATTGCTTGGGCAGTTTTACATAGGGTTGTGGAACAGGCTTGRCGTTCTTTTAAGGAAAATGATTGTATGTGATAATAAACAAAAAAATCAGTATAGGCTTTATACGTAGAATGAGGCAGCAGTTTAAAAATCCATTTCAAATACCTTCTTGACTTCATATAAAGAAGATGAATTAGAGAGTGYTTACTCTTACATGAGAAGTTTAATGCCGTACTTCTAAAGTTCTGAACAGCTCTAGAGAGAAGAAGCTTTTTTCTTAGAAAAAATCAGCATATCTTTACAATGTCTTGTGCTAGAAGCAAGGTATTCTCCCCCTCCCATTTAATAACTGCTCCCTGTTTCTATTATTTTCATTGTTTTTCTTTTTTTCTTTACAGATGGTTTCATCAAGGCACTAACCCATATACAGGGACTCCAGATTGGCTGTACTCAGGTGGTTATTTTGATAGAAATTTTTCGGACTGTCCAGACATATATTGAAATCACTGAATCCCAATAGCTCATCTCATCTGGACATCTAGTTACTAGATTGCATTCGAAGCCAGTTACTCTGGTTTTGTTAATAGCAAAGACCAGCTTTTTTTAAGTAAMTTTTAACAACAATTCTGTCACTCAACAATCGAGGATTTAATTATCACTAACTTTGGATTGCCAAATATTTAAACACTGTTGCATTCTTGCGTAAAGCTGAAAATCATCATGTTTTCACTAATTTTTTAAAGAGACCTTTTGGTTCTCTTTTTTTTTTTCCTAATTTCTTTGTCAGGAAGGTATGCTGTATCTGGTATAGCYTGTAACAACCTTGAAAACCATGTAACTTTAACAAAATAAATAGAGATAATATCCTTGTTACTTAGTACAGCAGTGAAGAGTTGTTAGGAATTTGGAACAGAGGTGAAAGATTAATACGGTACAAACCTGATGACATCTAGTACAGTTGTTATTCCCCATGAAGAGCTGTYGGTGAAATGTGTAGGAAATATGTAGCACTGCGTGGGGACTGGAGCTCCTGCCCTGTCCCTCTCTCAGTATGGTTCAATACTTCAAAGACTTGGGGGAACAAAGCACAATATGTTAGCTTCTCAACCTGTAGTTGTCTGTTACAGAATCTTTACAATTTTTGGACACTGTGAGTATTAGACTCTGTACCTGTGATAAARTTGCATTAAACATAGGAGAAGGATGCATTAAAAAAATAGTCTTTTTCTGAAGTAAAATGCTGTCCTTAAAAAGGAGACTTCAGAAACGATCGTAGGAATGTTGAAGTGGTTACAGTGTAAAATATATTGCTTGCTACCACTTGGAGGCTTAGGTCTCCAGCACTACTTTTTGCAGCTTTGGCACTATATAGGCTTCTAGACTAAACTTTTATTTGGAAGCACTTGGTAGACATATCCACACCCATTCATGTTTTGGGATGTTTTTGTTTGCATGTTTTTCATTATTAGGTCATGTCTGTTCTGTATGTTGTGAAAAAGCAGAACCCATTTAAAGCTGTGGCATAGTTATACTATTACARGTTTTCAAAATTTCTGTGAGCACGTGCTGTCATATAAGTAAAAATATTTTTGGTACCATATTGAAATATTAAAGCCATATAATACTGGAACTATCTGAACTATAGATCAATTACTATATATTGAGGCATTCATTTTCCTTCAAAGYGGTACACTTCAGAGGGGGGAAGGAGGCTTGAAAAACTAGGTTGAAGAATTTAAGCTAGTTTTAATTTTTGTTGTTCTTTTCATAAAAGCTTTGAATTTAGCAACCAGACAAAACTGCAGAATGGCTGCAGTGCAGCCAAGTTTACAGTAATTTAGACATTGCAAGTGTTAGGCACCAGCAACTTGACGAATTAGTGGAAGAATTGATCTGATTGATTGCTCAGAGACACTGGTGGCTTCATTGAAAGACTAGATTTAGAATTGCTTCTCCGAGACAGAGGATTTAAAAACAAAAGAAAAAAAAAATCCTTATGAATATTTTTATATGAAGTCATGTATTTAAAAATCAGATTCACTTTAAATTTGTTGAGATTTAGTTGCCTTCTTCATTGAAAAAAATAAGCAAGAGTMATTATAAAAATTCAAGGCAATAAATGAGGACAAAATCTAAAATGTACATATGGCACCTTATTTCTGTTGCCAGAAATTGGCTGATTGCAGCCTTCAGACATAAAACGTAGACTTTGAAATACAGTGCAAATTAATATTTGTTCCTAATAAGTGTATAGACACTTAGCTTTTAAAAGACATTGTTGATCCTCATGGAACAGTGTCATACTTTGTAATCCTTTGAGCCTTTTTGTAAAGAAATTAACTTTAGTGGCTTTTACAGACACTCTGTTCTTCCTCCTCTCCCTCTTTAAACTCGCTGTAAGCACAGTAAGGGAACCATTTATGTAGGTGAGTCTTGAGGATTTGTATATTAAACTGGTTTAAAGTCTAATGGGAGTTTATAACTTGCTTAAACTAAATAGCATGTCCAATGTATCAGTGTTAAAATATTTTCTAAATTTTAATTACCTGGATGGAAAAAAATTCATAGTAATTGCTGAAGAAATACTGTGAAGCAATTTACAGGTCACAACTCTCTCCAGGTCATGGTTTAAATTCAGAAGATGGAACCCCTTTAATTATGCAAAACGATTAAAACAATAGCAGCGTGTTTAACCCAAACGGCACTATACCATTTTCATGGATTAAAAAAGTAATTGGGAAGATTTCTAAAATAGGACTGTTTTTTCTTTGTCTCCTTCTCCCCTTCCTGTAGTGTACTTTTTTGTAAAAAAAAAAAAAAAAAAAAAAGGATCTATCTTGGTTTCAGTCTGTTCTCTGTATAGTTTAACGTTCTTCTTTGAAAATACTTACAAAATATTTTCCCAGCACTGATGAAATGTGTGTGTTTGGCTGGCCGTGAGATGCGTGCTGCAAAACTTTGATTACTCTGAGAGGGAAAAGTTTTATTTGAAAGAATGCAGATCTCACCTCAGTAGTTTACCTGTCAAAGCAGTAATAACTTTGCACCTTTTAAAAGAATGTCACTTTTATAACTTGATAAAACACTGACTGTATATAAAATGACTGTGTTAGTATATGTTAATATAGCTATACAGAGATATCGTCTAGAAAGAAATTATAAGAACCGCTTGACACTTCAGACCTGGTGAGAGAGGTTTTTGTGACGTGCAGCTCATTCTAGGGCAACTGGTTGGTAGGGCAAGCGAACGGTTGGAGATTACCCTGCCTTTTTGCTGAGCTGGTGTCAGATCCACTTGCTTTTTGCATTTCCCTTGATGCTTATTAGACAAATATGATTTTAATTAGAGCTTTGACACCCGCTTCCATCCCAGATTTAGCTTTTTTTTCTTTTCCCCTGCATATAAGTGGACTCAGTTTCTTAGCAGCTGCTTATGGTGCAGYGTATTGGAAATGAGAAATGTGGGATGATATCAACGCGCACCGAGGGCTGTGCTGGCAGAGGGACGTAGTTGGTGGAACTCATTTCTGAAAGGCACAAGGTAAAAGGAAGGGCCGGGAGAGCCGCATGATGCTGAATGCTGACAAAGCCAAGTGTTAATCGGAGAAGGGGAATAAGAGGACTTTATTTAATTTAAAAAAAGAAAACAGTGGAGGTGGAGAAGCTCCATTTACAGACATTGTATACCTTCTTGTTCTGTGTCTTTGAGGCAATGTCATACTGCAAACTAGGAGCAGCTTTTTTCAAACATGAAGTGTCTGCGTAATTATTGGTGCCCAGATAAATGACGACAGGAAGCATAGGCTCTAAATGGGTAAGGGGAAAAGAAAGTATTTATTCCATCTCAGTAATTAAAAACCACTTCCCACTTCTTTGAAGTAAAACATTGAAAGTTACTTTAAAGAAACCCCAAAAACCTCCTCCCCACGTAGCTGGCCTGAAGCAGGAGTGCTGCGGAAGCCTCGAGCTCCGTGCTCGGAGACCTTGGTGGCACCAAGGGGCAGCGCCCCGAGGGCCCCTGTCCCCTCGGTCCCTCGCCGTAAACATAAATACTGCAGCGTGCTCTCCTCAGAAACACCCGTGACCGGGGGCACCGGGATGATAAAGCAATATTTAAACCGTGTAAAGCTCCTCGCTCTAACACCCGGCTGGGTKCTCGGTATGTTTTTATAGCATGAGAAGTTTAACAGATGCTTAACCCAGCATTCCAGTCCACTCTGATTTATACTTCTATGAAGCTGCTTCTTGCCTTACTCGATGGCCGTTCCCTGCCCCTCGCCCTGTGTCTGCATGATAAAAGCGCTCTAGTGAAATGGATTTATTTTTATAATATTTAATAACTGTCAATACCCATCTCTGTTAACAACCATCCGGCTTTTTAGAGGAGTCTGTACAGGTTTGTGGACATACATGTTAAACTGTAAAACTGTAAATCTGAATAAAGCTCATTTTGGAGAAGAGGCCCCGCCTGTCGCCTCTGCTTCCCTCAGCGCGGGGCGGGGCGAGAGGGGAGGCGGCCATCTTGCCCCGCGGCCCCGCCCCTCGCCCCCATGACACAGCACAACGGCAGGGGGCGGGGCCACGCTCACCCGCGCGCTTGAGTGACGGCGCCGGCGCCCAACGGGCTGCGGGGGCGGTGAGGGCGGCGCTTCCGGCGCGCGGAGCAGGAAGCGGGGAGCGGGGCCTGCGGGCGCGGCGGCGGCAGGTACCGGCGGCGGGGGGGGCTGACACGGGGGGAACCGGCCCGCGCTCTGCAGCGCCCCGCGGGGCCACAGTCCCCCTCCGTGCCCGCTGCCACCGCCATGGGGAGCGACCTGGCCGCGGGGCAGCTGCGGGCCCGGCCCACCCGCCGTGACTAAGCGCGAGGCGGCCCCGCTCCGCGCAGCGAGCGCGCTCCGGGGCCGCCTTTGCCGTTTTAGGGCCGTTTTATTTGTTTACCGTGGTCGGCTCGGGACGCGCAGCCCGCGCGCTGCTCCGAGTGCAGCGGGGCGGCAGGAGCGGGGGGTTAGTCCTCGGGCACGGAGGAGTCGGGAGGCCGGATTCGCGGTGGGGGTTTGTGCAGTTAACACGTCAGGGCTCCCRTGGACCGCGGCGGAGACCCGAGGAAGGAGTGCAGGGAGAAGGTGGTTCCGCTTTACTGCTAGCGGCCAAGCAGCCTTTCTTTATTTGTAGGTTCTAGCTCTGCTTTTGCGGTGCCTTCCAGCTCCTGGAGCCCGTGGAGCAGATTCCTTTTGTGCAGCCCGTTTTGCAGAGTCTTGTGCTGAGAGGAGGGGGTGCGGAAAGCTTCCTGGTCACATCTGCTCGTCTCTCTCTGTTCCAGGATGTCTTCGGGTGCGTTGTTTCCGAGCCTCGTGCCAGGCTCCCGGGGCTCTTCCAGCAAATACCTGGTGGAATTCCGAGCAGGGAAGATGTCCCTGAAAGGCAGCACTGTAACCCCAGACAAGAGAAAAGGCCTCGTTTACATCCAGCAAACTGATGATTCCCTCATCCACTTTTGCTGGAAAGACAGGACTTCGGGCAACGTTGAAGACGTGAGTATAGTTCCTATTTCAGGGTGTTGAGTCACAGTGTTGTCTTGTTTTTCTTTTGTCAGCATTGCAAAAGAGCTTTTTAGGATAAATTAGRGCAAGAATGTCACTGTGACCTGATAGATCTAAATCTCAGTGCCCTGAGGAACGTCGGGGGAGATGTCMCGAGCAGGAGGGCAGAGGCGTTTGKGGGAGACTAAAAGGAATAACAGGTATTTCCTGAAACATTCCTTCCTACGGCTGTGTTTTCCAGGATTTGATTATTTTTCCTGATGACTGTGAATTCAAGAGGGTACCTCAGTGTACAACTGGTCGTGTGTACGTGTTGAAATTCAAAGCGGGATCAAAACGGCTTTTCTTCTGGATGCAGGTTTGTGAGAAGTAAATTAAGTAGGTCTTGAAACAAGATTTTAGTTTGTCTTGAAGATATATATGTGTGTGTGTGTGTGAGTGTGTGTGTGTGTATATATATATATATATATATATACACATACATATATATAAACAACTCCGTTACAGGAGCCGAAGACAGATAAGGATGAAGAACATTGCCGTAAAGTGAATGAGTATCTCAACAACCCACCAATGCCTGGGGCGTTGGGTGGTAAYGCGAGTGGAGGCCATGAGCTCTCAGCCTTGGGAGGTACAGTCCATTCTGTGCTCTTTAATGTGAGGAGCTTTATTAGAAAATAAGAACCTATAGTTTCCCAGGAAGAAATTCCTGAGGACTTTGGAGGGTGAGTTGGGAACAGTGTTAATACCAGAAGTGTAAACACGTTTTTAGCAGAATAAAATGTTCTGTTGTAATAGGTGCAGGTCAAAGGTAAGACTGCCAGAAGAAATCTGTCTTGTTGCCAGCAGATTCTCTGGAGTCTTACCTTTTTACGAAGTTGAGTTGCATTTATCTTTTATGAGCACCATGAATCAGTAAACACTTGAAACTGTTTTTTTTCCGTACAGAATGTGATGCCAATTAATCTCCTGCTRTTTGAGCTGGAGTGCTGTGAAAAACCTATGTGAATATGTTGTGTTTCAGAATGTTTTTGTTTTTAGGTGAGGGTGGCTTGCAAAGCCTTCTTGGAAACATGAGCCATAACCAGCTCATGCAGCTGATCGGACCAACGGGCTTAGGAGGACTTGGTAAAATGCTTTAATATCTTTATGCCAAAATGGTGTTTTCTCCTGCCAGGTTAAATCTTACCTGACAATGAATATTTTCAAGCAGTGCTATTTATTTGAATAGCACTTCCTTGATAAGAGAAATGAGGCCTTACCTCAAAGATGAGCTATGGGGCAAGAAAGAAAAAAAAAAGGTAGTAGGGAAGGAAGGGTGCCAAAAAGCAGCCCTCCTCTTAGGGCTTGATCTGCAAGGAACCTAGATTCTGTTCCTTGCTCCACTGGATCTTTCACTTCCCCCTCCTTCCTCCTAAATATTCACTGCACCAGGGATTAAACAACAGATTATCAGAGTAAAGTCTTCTCTAGTTATCAGTCTTGCATATGTTTTCTCTGATACAGTGAATATTTGTGTGCAAAGCAGGATGGCTTCAAAAGGAAGGCTGGACTGTATCTACCCCACTGCAGTTTGTAGCTTGGAAGGGCTTAGGGCTTTGTCTTCTGGGCTTTGCTAGAAAGAGCTTTCTGTGAAGGAAATGAGAGCTTAGGGTGATTGGTGCAGTCTGCTCTTAGCACTGTCCTTGCTCAAAGCTCAGTAGAGCATTTCCTGAGAAATCAGACCCTGCTGTTGAAGTAGGCAAAGGAGTGTTTAGCAGGTGGCTGTGACAAAGCTTTGGTGCTTAAGGTCCTTTTTCTGGTAGATCCCATCTTAGTGTCTTTGTAGTGTTAAGTGCAAGTCTGATGTTGGTGAAGGAAATGTTGGAAGATGCTGACTCCTTAGGATATGTATGGGAAGAGGCTCTCTTGCTTCCTTCTTGCAGCTTCACGGGACTTCTGGAGCYTGTTTTCTCTTACTCTCAATACTTTTTAGCTGCTCTTCTTTCTTTCCCTTTACATCTAGTTGACATGAAGCTAACTATCGTAGTGCAAAGAAAGCCATCTGCCTGAGTCTGCAAACAGGGTGAATCCTTGTCCCTATCCCTACCAGAACTATCTTGTTCTTTTGAATTCGGTTTGCATCTCTCTCAGGACTCTGCTTTTCCTSCTGCTCCTGGGTAAACTTTTCCTAGCAGGGACAAACTCGCTAGAGTAGCACGTGTTATAACCTGGTTAGCTTTACCCTGCCGTGTCTGCTGCACTGGAAGTGATGTGATTAGCCAGCAAGTGCCAGGCAGATGGCTCAGTACTTGCTCTGATCTCTTCAGATTTCTGCAGTTTCAGMCAGGGAGCTGTTTGCTGTTGGAGCACCCTCTTTCTGTCCTCTGTGTTTGCAAAGAGTTCCCAAAAGGAGATTATAGACATAGATTCTTGTGCAGGAAAGTGTATGTAAAGGAAGCATGTGCTCAATGGAGCTTTTGGCCAGTGTGGCTCAGAAGAATCCTAGTTACCCATAGCTAATGCATCCAAGTTGGAAGCCACACCATTCTCTGGTTCTTTTTAGCTAGTGTTCTTGCTGCTGTCACAAGTTCTTGGCAGTTGTGAGTAGCAGCGAGGATGAAGAAGGCTGTGATTCTTAATTCTGTTTACATATGACAATTGGCTCAAAGGCCAAGTGTTGTTTTTCTACCTTTGTTTTTTGTGGTCACTGTTCTGCTGGGAGCTCTTTACTCATGTATGAGACTGTCTCTATTTTGTCCTGCCTTTGCAGTGTTGATGGTGACTCAAAGTTGCCTCTAGTCGTTCTGCTTAGGAGCTATATAAAGTTTAGAGAAAAGTTGGATTTTTTGGAAAC
Organism: Eudromia elegans; assembly: GCA_003342815.1. Lineage (NCBI taxonomy): Eukaryota > Metazoa > Chordata > Aves > Tinamiformes > Tinamidae > Eudromia > Eudromia elegans. The sequence continues at coordinate 1,175,576 of PTEX01000096.1, forward strand.
TAGTAGAAGGCAAAGGTTCTCTGATAGTGATTGTGGATGACACAAGCCAAAATCATTTCATCTTTATTAACAGCTAGAAACTGAGTAATGTCTAAGATGTGTAACTATCTTTAAGACAGTTTTCTACTAGGAATGCAAGATCATAAAATGAGAGCTCTTTATTTGCAGAAAGGGGGGAGGGGTTGGTCTAGGCTTCTTCATCCCCTCCTCCTCTATTTTAGCCAATAAAACCTTTCAGGTACAAGAATGACCTCTCTGGACCAGAGAGGTGCAAAATAAATAAAGAAGTTCCTAAATCTGTTCCTTTTTTATCTTTATGGAAGGTGGGCTGGGTGCACTGACGGGTCCTGGACTGGCTAGCTTACTTGGAAGTGGGGGACCACCAACCAGCAGTTCATCCTCAAGGTAGGATACCTGTTTGGTCTGGGTTTATAGTAATTTATAATCTATAATTGTCAACTATGTGGGAGGAATTTGTGGCCTACTGAGCAGAAAATAAAATGGGAATTAACACTGCTTATTATCTCTCAAGAATATCAGTGATTTCAAGCAAGGGCTTGAAAAGAGGTTGGGGAGGGCGAACTCTTTTAGCAGGTCATCAGCTGTGCTAATTACCTTCCAGCTCTCGCAGCCAGTCCGCTGCTGTGACACCATCTTCCACGACCTCGTCTACGCGCGTAACGCCCGCCCCGTCCGTTCCTGCGGCCGCTTCCGTGACCAGTCCGAGTCCTGTTCCAAGCTCGGGTAATGGAACCAGCTCAGCCACAAGCCCAACCCAGCCCATTCAATTGAGTGACCTTCAGAACATTTTAGCTACTATGAATGTGCCATCTGGAGCAGGAGGACAAGGTAACGATGTTCTGACCAGACAGCTGTTGGATCCAGGAGTCCTTGGAGCTGTTTTACTGTCCTATCCTGTTCCAAATTGGTTTGAAAGGTCTCTTAGTGTTTTTTGTTCTTTTTTTTCTCATGGATTTAAATGCTATTCTTGTTTGCCTCAAGAATCTTAATCTTGTTCCAAAATTGAGAGGGAGAAAGGATGCCAGCAATATGCTCAATACAGTTTAGTACTCCACTGACAAAATCATTTGGATAAAGTGGCAAAACATGTTTTTTTTCTTTTGTACATAGTCTAACAATCAACCATTCATTTTCTTCCTAGTTGACTTGGCTGCTGTGCTGACTCCTGAGATAATGGCTCCCATTCTGGCCAATGCTGAAGTTCAGGAGCGGTTGATGCCTTACCTTCCTTCAGGGGAGTCTCTGCCACAGACAGCAGAAGAGATTCAAAATACTCTGACATCTCCTCAGTTTCAGCAGGTGGGTGCCTGGCTGTCACTTCAGTGCCACTCTCTTCTCCTCCTCCCCTGCAGGGGGTGACTCGTGTGCTGCCTTTTCAGGTTTCTGTGGTTCTGTGATTATAAATGCAGATTAAATCTGGTTTATTGTAGGCCATCCTGAACTATGCAGACTGAAATTTGTCAATACACAGAATTTCACTAGCTTTAGGTTACTATGACAACTCTTTTGTGCAGACAAGACTTCAAAAAGGAGGGATATTTTTCACTTGATATTTGATGCATTATTTTGCAGGTAGATAAAAGCTTAAATTGTCCATGCTCTAAATTAGCTGGGAGTTSTGTCACTGTGATTTGCTGTGCTGCTAAGTGTACGTTCTAGCGGGGCATATCAGGTAGTGTTTCTGCAGCAGTAACCCTGGCTATTTGGCATCTAGTTGGCTAAAAGAAGTATTGGTCCTGGTGACTGCAAAGTACTCACAGGGCAGTTTAGAGCCTGACCACAGCGCAGTAATTTTTTTGTAAAGGAAGGAAGCTGCTCCCAGGTAGGTCAACATACTGTAATAGCTTATGRAATTTAGGGACTGCTGTTGTCATTAGGTTATTACACGGCAGCCATRTGGTGTTGAAGAAACACGGTGCAAACATGATTTGATGCTGTTGACTTTAATCCACAGGCGTTGAGCATGTTCAGTGCTGCCTTAGCTTCTGGACAGCTTGGCCCTCTAATGAGCCAGTTTGGCTTACCGGCAGAGGCAGTAGATGCAGCAAATAAAGGTGGTAAGTACTTGTGGTGTTGAGAGCATGATTACGGAACCCTTTCACACTGTGCGTAACTGTTGCATGTGGATTATGAGCAGCTTTCATAAGCTGACTCTTGCATTTCTCTTTTTTTTTTTTTTTTTWWAAATAATGAAAATGTACATGCCTCAGGTTTTCTTCAGCRGCTGCAGCTATCAATGTCAGGCTGACATTGGAGAATTCAGAGTACTACAAACAGATGTGCTGAGTAGCTCTGTGATAGTTTTCTTGAAAGAGATGTAAAAGAGTCTGGAAATGTCATAGTTTAGGAATGCTTGCTTTTGTGAGAGTCTTTAATGGATCATTTGAAATAAGTGCACAGTTGGAACCTCAAGTGCTATGAGGGAAAGGAGGATATCAGTTTTCCCTGATGAGGCATTAGAATCCCTTCCATTCARCTATGCCTGTTCTTAGGCTGCCTGTACACTGTTAAACTCCATAAAATGCTGGTGATGTCAGAGGTATCCAAATGTGCATTTTATTTGAATGAATGTTAAAATTGTTCTCTATTAATAGAGGTTTTTCTAAAGGAATTGCTTGTTTAGCGACTAAGGAAGCTTAACCGTTGGTGCAGAATGAATCAAGTCCCTGAAAATACAGAGTTAACTAACKAATGTGTTTAACTTTTAGACGTAGAAGCGTTTGCCAAAGCAATGCAGAACAGTGTCAAGTCAGACCAAAAGGAAGGCGACTCTAAGGACAAGAAAGATGAAGAGGAAGATATGAGTCTAGATTAAGTTATTTGCTTTTCCTTACAGATATTCCTAGATACTAACTTAAGCAACTGTAGTAGGATTACTAACTTCATATTATGCTTATATAAATCTACAAATAAAGGAATTTTCTTTATCTGCCATACTGGGTTTCTCGGTCTGTTCAGCATGCAGTTCCATAGTGCTTGCTGTACTACTGTTTCTTCATTCTCTAGTTGGGTGGATGCTCGATTGTTAATTCTAAGTGGAAAATGGGGAATTTGTGGTTTTGCCATTTTGCATTGCTGTAAATTGCAAAAAGTATTAAGAGTATGTAGGTCCTAGTGCTGAACATTGTGCCAAAGGAGAATAGTTACTTCCCTGAAGCTGCCAGCTGCTCTGCTGCTAAATACAGTCCAGATGCGGGTGTCCTTTGTAGCTGTGAGGGTGCAGCCCATGTTTACGTACAGCAGACGTAAACGTAGGGTCCTGTGCTGATATTTCCTGCGATGGTGATAATTTMTCTTCCACTTCTTTGTAAATCGCATGCTTGCTCTTCACTAGTCAAGTGAAAGAGAGTAACATAAAACTTTATTCAAACTCCAAAGTATGTACCAGTGATTTACAAAGACCATCTTTAATACTACAGCTTAAAAACAGGTCATAATTACATTTAAGATAGACATGTTAAAAACCCATTTTACAATATTTACCCCTCGTAAAAAACAATAAATGATATAAGTTATAAGTCCATTTCAGAAGCAAGATTTTGTCCCCATGTGTCTAGATATATATATAATATATACTCACAAATATATATATGATGTGTAAGTGCACAAGTGAACCAGGTGGCTTGGGAGAAAATGGTTTTGAGTTCAAGTGAAAACTGCACTACAACAGGAGTGAGTTAAGCCCAGCAGGAGAAGGTAACTGTTGGAAGGGCAGGTGAGGGCGAAAATAACATCTCAAACCCAGCCAGGCTTAGAGGTAATTTTTCTTTATTTCTTCCCTTTCAAGCAACGCTTTCTTACTTCATACAACAGGACTTTTGTCAGTGTTGTTATCTAATGGCACTGAGTGTAACTGCAGAGTTAAGAATCGAGGTGGGGCAGGTGCGATATCTTTCCCTCAGCAGTTCTTCCAGCCTGTCTTGTTTTTATTTTATCTTTATTTTTTTTAAATAGTTTTGAATTAATCTGAACAGAAGAGGCTAGATCTGTAAACAGAATTTCACCTGGAGGACCCTGTGGCAGAGCATTTYGCGCAGCAGCGGCAGGTGAACCAAGCGTGACCGCGGGGCGTTTAATACTTCCTTGCACTTGTCACACAGAGGTGACGGAATTCATCCAGTTTGTCCTAATTGCATTTATTGTAAAACAARGGCTGCCAAGAGCCTTTAGCAGAAGACAGTCTGTGACTGCTGGTAACAGTTCACAGAGTACTTGAGGTTAAAATCCATGTGCAAGGTACGAGTGGGGGGAAAAGGGACCTGGATTTAGGATGCAAGCGCATGGCTACCGCGTGCTTAAGCTCATGCCCTGCAGAGGATGCAAGCCTTGTGTCAGAAAGCTCCTGCTGCAGAGGCTTGGCCACGGGGGGGAGGCGTTCGTCAGCCCTCGTTCCTGCTCAAACTTTTTGGTTATATTTGTAAAAGCTGTCCCTGAAGTGCCCCCTTCTCCCCTGTGGATCCCTGGCCCCTCTCTGCCTTTGGCCCCTGTCGTGCCCCTGCAGGGGCTGCAGGTGGAGGGTGCTGCAGCGCTGCTCACCCAAGGCAGCGCGAGCCGGGGCCCGGGCAGCCGTGCAGCTTTCCGGCGTCCAGCCTTCGCCCCGAGGTGCACTCAGAGCTTGGGGCACCCCCTCAGGSCGACCGAGCCTCTGACGGTGCCGCTGCGCAGCAGGTCCGCGGGGCTCCCGTTAATGCCCAGGTTCCTAACGCAGCCCACGTAGGGAGGCAGGGGCCCTGCTGCGGYGGCCTCGGCTGCCTCTGCAAAAGGAGAAAGCAAAGCCAAGGTGAGGCCGGGTGCCGACACACCACGAGACTCCCCTCCCGCTCCAAGGCTGCTGTGACTTCAAGCAGCTCCACAGAGCCACAGTTGGATCCCACCTTTGACTGGGCAAAAGGACATGCAGTGCAAGGACCTGCCTGGAGGCCGAGCAGTGGATGAAGGGGCTCCCAAAACAGGCATGGGACCCCGGGGCTCAATCCTAGCGCTGAGCCCTGCGCCCCGGCCCACTCTGTGCTCACCTGGCAGCCCTCCCAGGTGGAATGTCGCCCTCGCAGCGGCTGCGGCAGGCTGGGACTCGCGGCTGCTGCCCACTGTGTAGTTTCTTTCCGTGTCCACATCAAGCTGGATTAKGTTTTTCCTTTGGATAACTTAAAAAAGGAATCAATGGTCAGTGCATCCCCCTCATGCAGGGAGCAGTTGCACCTCCTTGCTCCTGCATGGGCCTGTGCACCAAACTGCTGCCMAACCTTAGCAGTGGTTTGCCACTGCTTAGCAGCCTAACTAATAAATGCTCTAGTTGCTGAGTTTTGCAACTCCCAGGTGAGATAAAACACTCTTCCTCTAAAACACTCATCTTGGCTGTTGGATCTGAACTCTAGACACAAATTGAGCCAGGTTAGAGGCAATAAGGCCATTGTTTCCAGTAAAAAGCATTAATAGCAGAAGGAGTTGAGGCTGGGGTTGCAACAGGGCACAGGCTCCTACCAAGATCAGGTGAAGCAATTCATGAGAAAATTACTTGGTGGCAGTTACGATCTCTTAGGTTAATTACTTACAGGTGGGAGCTGGGGCCAGCCTTAAATAGCCAAGGAAGGGGCCTGGGCTCCTCCCAGGAGCTGGGAGCAGAGCCATGTCCCAGCACGCGCTGTCCCCTCACCTGTGATGCGGTGCCAGCGGCCATCGCAGAGAGCCGGGCGAGTCACCGACGTGGAGAGCTGCCCGGCCCGGGCGCTCGCGCTGACCTAGGGATGATGGAGCCCGCGCCTCAGGCTCTGCTCCTGTCCCTGCGGGAAGCGCCGCTGCTCCCCGGGACGGGGCAGTTCCCAGGGAAAGGTGCAGTGGGGAACGGGGACCCCCTTCCTGTCCTGTGTCCCTCCGGCCGGGCTTTCCCTGGGCAGCCCCAAGGCAGGGGGGTGGCTCTGGTGTCACCCTCTCCCCTCCCAGCTCTGGAGGGGCTGGTAGAGCTGGGGGGCGGCTGGGTGCCACCTGGGCCACCCTCCTGCTACCTTTGTCCCATCCAGGTGCAGCTGGAGGTCGGGGTTGCTCCTCGTGCCGATGTGGAAGATGAGGCCGGAGGCGGCGCGAGGACGGACCTCAAGTGTCACCTCCACGTCCTGCCCGGTCACCACTGCAGCAGCTGGAAGGAAAACGTTACTGGTTGGGATGAGGGCAGGGACAAGGGGCCTTCTGCGAGACGAGTCCCTCCCTGCCGGTGCCACGGGGTCTGCTCCAGGGAGCAGCCCGGGCTGCAGCGGGTACCTAGGGCGACGGAGCCGCCCTCCGCAGGGAAGAAGACGCCGCTCTCACGGGCTCCCTCGTAGCATGGGGTCACCGCGACCGTGCGCGAGGGGGGCCCCAAGGGCCTCCCGTCCAGCTGCAGGTTCCTCAGGCACCCATCGAAGCTGGAGGCAGAAGCAACCTGAGGAGAGAGCCCAGAATGAGCCCGGAGTGAGCCCAGAGGGGCCAGGAAGGGCGTGCACGAAGCAGGGCCGGGACTCCTTACCGGGATGGGAGCCTCGGCCATCCCGGCTGGCATTCCCCCYACGTAGAAGGGGGTCCGGGCTAGGAAGGGGCCCGCGTTGGTCACAGCAGCCTCTTGGGCTCGCAGCCCATCGATGACCAGCTGGGCCCGGCTCTGGTCACGGCTGAAGAAGACCTGCAGGGACCAGAGAATAGGGCTGGGGGGGGGTACCAGGGGTAGGAGGACACCGCATGGGTGTGGCGGGGACACCGGGGTCCCTAGGTGTCCTCGGCTGGGAGGTTTGACCAGCCCCGCGCTGCAGCGCTTGTGCAATGGGGACCAAGGGGAGGGCTGAGCTGACGCGACGCGGAGCCRGCCGAGCGCGGAGCCGCCGCTCACCGTGTGCCACCGCCCGTCCCGGTACTTGTCCTTGCTGCGGATGCGCAGCCGGCGCCCGCCGAGCGCTGCCAGGAGCACGAAGCGCCCGTTGGAGACGAGGAGCGCCAGGAAGGCGCCCTGCTCGCCGGCCACGTAGAGGAGCAGCCCATGGGAGGAGCTGAGCTTCACCTCCAGGGAGAAGTAGGACCTGTGTGGAGAGCAGCGGGGCTTGGAGCCACTTGTCCTCCTGCAGCGCCCAAGCACRTCGGAGTTGGCTAAGAAGGAGCCTTACCTGGCCTGGAAGGAGGCCGGGATCTCCTCGAACTCCCAGCGGCTGCTYGGGGACCCTCCGAACTGGAAGGAGCCTCTGGCCGCGTGGGGCTGGGGGTGCAGGCGGCAGCCGCCCTCCCTGTCGTGGCGCCGGTCCTTGGAGGCGCCTCTGCCGGGGGGCTGGGTGGAAGGAGCCCAGAACGGGGTGAGGGGCACAGGGCTGTGCAGAGCTTGGCGCCCAGGGCTGCGTGGAGCAGGGACGAGCCAGCGCGGCCGGGCAGTTCAGCTGGTACCTTGGGTTTCCGCCTGTCCTTCTTGGCAGGGACGCGGAGCTGCTGCGGCTGCTCCGCCCAGGCGCAGCTCATGGTGACGTTCACGCTCCGCACGTTCTGCTGCAGGTCCACGACCGCCTGCGGCTCCAGCTTCCTGCAGYGCCGGCGAGAGGCGTCACCGGGACRCGYGGGGAGCAGGAGGGGCGCCGGCCCCGTCCCGCCGYGGYACCCACCGCTTCACGAAGACGTTGCCGATGCAGCCRCTGAGGTTGCGGCGGGYGCCRGGCTCGGGCGAGCCCCCGAGCTGGAAGAGGCTCTGGCCGTCCTGGCGCCGCTGCCGCCGCCGTCCTGCACCCGCCGCCGTCGCCTGCAGCTCGTCGTCCACGTAGAGCCGGAGCCTGCGGGGACAGCGGCCGCCTGAGCGGGCGCCCGGAGCGGCGGCGGAGCTGCCCGCGTGAGACCGGGACCTACCCGAGGGCGTCACTGTAGAAGGCCACGTAGTGGGTCCTGCCATCCGCGTAGGCGTCCTTGGTGGTGAGTTCGGCTCCYGGCACGGTCAGGGCCAGCTGGCCCCCCGTGAGGGACACCTGGCACGTCCCCTCCTGTGACGGGCACACACAGTGAGCGCGGGGCGGCCCATGGCGGGGGACGGGTCCCCTCGGTGCCCGCCTTGGGGTGGGGTCCCACCTGGGTGCTGTGCTGGTAGAGCAGCCCCTCGCGCTGGCTCGTGCGGAAGCCGAAGCCGCTGTAGAAGTCCCGCAGCTGCGGCACRTGCCGCAGGGACAGCGTCAGGTAGCCGTGGCCGTGGAGGCTGACGGAGCGAGCCACCTGCGGGGACAGGCCGGATGACACGTCACAGGGGACACGGGGCACGAGAGGGGACCCGGCACAGCCGCCGTCCCCTGGGCTGGGGGCACTGCGGGGGTGGTGGGAGGACAGCCTGGACGGAGCCGCTGCCGCGTTCAACCTACCAGGAGGTCGGAGGTGCAGCCGTAGCTCACGCCCACGGTGCTCATGCGCTTCAAGTCCACGTACTTGCCGAGGGCCTTCAGGCCCTTCATGCAGCCCCGGATGGGCCCTCCCGTGGGGAACAGCGCTTTCAAGCTGTGGGAGAAGCAGGCGCTGTCACCAGGAYGGCCCACGGGCCCCTCCAGCCCTTCCCACCCAACACCCATGTGGGACTACAACCCTTGGAGCATCTCTGGTGTCTCAAGCACGAGGCTGCTCCAAAGCACCCAGCACTGCCCAGAGGGCTCAGTGGCACCCAGGAGCAGCTTGTCCYCCATGGAGATGTTGGGATGTCCCTCATGGCTCTGGGTGCCCGTGTGGGGCCGGACCCACCTCGGGGGCAGCGCAGYGGGCGGCACGCCGCCCAGGTAATAGGAGACGGCGTTCTCCAGCGAGTTCTCCTGCTCCACCATGAAGATCGTGAGTCGCTCCAGCCGCACCAGGATGCGCTTCTTATTGTTCATTTTCAAGAGGAAAATCTGGATCTGGAGGGGAAATTTGAAGCAATTGGTACTGTCCTGAACAACCCCACAGTGTGTCCAGCCCACAGCCGGGGGTCTGAGCATCCCATGGGAGAACAAGGCTGGGGGAGATGGAGCCGAGAGGCAGCGTGGGAGCTGCGGGAGGAGGAACCCCAGAGAAGGGAGCAGCTGGGCCCATCCGGACCCCCCAGGATGGTGCAGAGCCCCCCAGGACTGGTGCTCCCCCCGGCCTTCCCGCCGGGCCCACGCACTCCTCACCGCCTGGTTGGAGGTGCTGCCGATGGCGAGGGACAAGGAGTTGTTGCTGGGCTTGGCYGTCTCCAGGCCGCCACCGAAGTCGTAGTAAAGCACCAGCTTCCCGTCCTGGATGGCCAGACACAGGAACTGCCCCTGGGGGAGACACGGAGGGTGCTCAGCCCCTGCCCCGCGCTGCTGCGGAGCCCAGGCCACCCTTCAGCAAGAGCGGGAGCGGGTGCTGCCTTGGCCTGAGGGGCAGAGATGATCGTGATGGGAGATTCCCCTGGAACTGGCAGCCCTTGGGCTGGGCATCAAGCAGGTACCAAGGGTGGGAAATGCCCCTTGCAGTGCCGTCTGCCCCAGGGAGGCTGGAGCTGCATGGATGCTCTTGGAGTTAATGGGAGCCTCTCCATTATTGGATAAACTCTTTCCCCTGTCTGATTCCCTAATCTGGAAACACCCGGATGGGATTTCTCCTGGAAAGTCTCAATCCAGCCCTCGGGAGAGCCCAGGTGAGGGTCCCAGGCTCCCTGGCTGCCTGGAGGTCCCATTCRGAACAGGGAAGCTGGCACCTGCCTCATTCTCCAGGAAGAAGATGATGCCGTTGTAGGAGACCACCCGGATCTCCTGCTCAAAGCGCTTGGTCATGCCAAACTGGCTCTCGAACTTGATCTCCGCGTAACCGGTGCCGTCAAAGTAGGAGCCGTCTGTGAGCCAGGGGTCTCCTGTGGACTTGGACCTGAGCCGCAGGAGGAGAGKAGATGAAGCATCACTGTCCGTGCTGCTCCGGGGCCATCCAGGACCGGGATAACCCCCATTCCTGGAGGYAGGAGCAGCCCCAACCCCGGGCAGGGGGTCCTACCTCGCACAGGGCTTCTCTGCAGTGGTGTCCAAGTGGAAGGTGTGCTGGAAGTTGTACAGACTCACGACCTCCTCGTTGAGCGTGTCCAGCTCCAGGCACCCGCGGTAGTTGGGGTAGCGCAAAGTGGGAGGAGGCTGGGGACAAATCCGGCCAGTTGGGGCAGGTTTGCTCCTGCCTTCCCCATGAGACAAGGCATCCCAACCAGAACCTCCCTGGGTGCTGCTGAGAGCCACGTTCCCCTCCCCATTCCCATCTCACTGTGAAGCTCGCGGGGTAGCCGCCCACGTAGAAGACCACGTCGCGTGGGTCCAGGTTGAGCAGCCCCTGCTCCCCCTTGGCGACGCTGTCTCCCTTGGTCTCATGCACCATCTGCCTCTCCACGATCACCGACATGTGTCCGTACTGCAGGATCCTGCGGAGGGAGGGATGGGCAGGGCGAGCCGGGGGCCTCGGGGAGGACCAACCCTGCTCTCCCCAGGCACAAAAGCCTCCTTGCTGCAGACTTGACAGACAGCTTCMTCTCCAGCCTCTCTGTGACCTGGTACCATCATCTCCTGGTGGATTTTGGAGATCTCCACATCATCTCTACAAGCTGGGGACCTGCCTGGGCAGGGAAGTAGCATCACCCACATCAGTTGCTGGGGCAGTTCTCCAACAAAATTCCTCAGGATTTTTCCCGTGAAAACCTTTTTCCTGCTGCTTTTTCCCTCCTGAACTCCTGCCATGGTTTTGGCAACTGCTGTATTTCTCCTCAGAGCTGGTCCATGCATTTGTTTTTCCTGCATGACTGTCCCTCAGAAGAGCCTGTCACTGTCGCCTCTGTCTCCTACCTGTTGATGCTGATGGTGGCAAACTGCTCTCCGATCTCCTCGTCAACGATCAGGGAGGCTGGCTCCTCGTCTCCCAGCTTGTAGACCCACTGCACTTTGCGGTCCTTGAGCGCGATGCCCARGTAGTCTCCAGTGGCCTGAATGAAGGGAATGCTCAAGACTGGTGTCTGAGCCCTCCAGGCTGGACAGGAGTGTCAAGTGATGGTTCTCCCGACAGGTCATGAGGATGAAGACTGCACATCTGACCCCTGTGGGTCCGGTGCAGAGGGAGGCTGGGCAAACCCCACTGCATCCACCGGCCCCATCTCACCTCTCGGCTGCCCAGGTAGAGCACRAAGCGCCCCTCTCCTGTGGCGTCCTGGCGCCGCTGCCGGCTCCCGGGCTCGGGGTTCTGGATGTAGAACTTGAGCGACGTGTAGGCTGCCAGGTCCTGCAGGTTGCTGGGCATGCGGACCTGCACGCCCGAGCTGCCGTTGAACTTCATCGGGACTTTCACCTGGAGGGAGAGATCCCAATGCCATGGAGCTGGAAGTGCCGCTGTGCGTCTGCCCCCTTCCAGCTCTGCACAAAGCGCTCTGGAGCTTGCACGGGAGAAAGGGAAACTGCCTGGAAGCCCCGTCCTGCCCTCACCTGCCCCAAGGCCCTGACCTGCAGCCCTCCTGCTCCGTGGACCCACCTTGCTGGCTGCGTTCCTCGCCTGCGTGATGAGCTGCCGGATCCGCACGATGTTCTCCGACACGGTGGCGTTCTTGTTCCTCCTGTTCTCCAGGCTGCTCAGCTTCCCCAGCAGCAGCGGGATGGTGCTTTCCAGGCTGGACACTGCGTTGGAGAGGAAGAGCCGAGGATTCTCAAGGTTAGTGGGGGAGAGGGATAGGGGGCAGCTTGGAGATATGCAAAACCAAGCAATGGCCATTGGAATCCCAGTCCCAGAATTATCCCCTAAAACCAGTAGCCTCTGGCTGGCAGACTGTGGAAATACTCCAGAGCATGCAAATCCCTGCAGTAAACACAGAGGAGACACTGCAGGGAGAGGGAATAAAGCAAAGGGGGTAGCTTGGGGCACCCGGTCTCAGCTCCCCAAGGCGAGGCCTGGCTGACACTGAGCTCAGCCCCAGGGAGCCCAGCAGGCCCAGGGCTCACCGGACTTCCTGGCRTCCTGGACCGCCCGGTTCAGGTCTTCGTTTCGAAGGCCTCCGTACTGGTCCTTCCACTCATCCAGGTTCTTCTTCATGCTGTTCAGGCTGTCTTCCACTCTCGCAGCCGTTTCGTTGGCCTCGGCYGCCGCTGCTTTCGCATTCTGAATTGCCTCCTTTGTGTCCTCTGCAAGAAAAGGAGGAAAGTCTCTGGGATGGACAGGCGAGAGGAGGAAAAGTCCAGCTTGTAAGTGGGGTTAGCTGCACTCCAGTCCTCATGAGGAGACCCAGGCCACCCGTGGGTGGACCCCTCTATCCACCCATGCTCAAAGTCCAGCCCTATCCACAGTTGCCCTCCCTTGAGAGGGGAGGGTGTAGATACCAAAGGGATTTATAGGGATTTACAAGAGGGCAGGCTCTGGAGTTACAAGGAGCATGTGGGTCAGGTGGGTGCACAGAGGGAGCAGGAACGGCTGCCCCAGGACAAACCTTGGTCCCTGCCCAGCATGTCTTGCACAGCCTGCAGCTGGCTCAGGAGCTGCTCCTTCTTCTCGCGGAGGCCRGTCAGTTTGTCCTTTGCTGTCTGCAGAGTGCCTCTAATAGCTGCAATTAAATGTAYAAACACATAAGCCATGTTGGGTCTCAGTCCAGCCCAAAGGACATCACATCCCATTCCTTGCACCCACAGSCACCACCCAGCAGCCCTAACCAACTGCTCTTCCCGCCCAGTGATTTGCTGCAGCTTCTGCTCTCTGCCCGACCTCCTCGTGTCTACACAAGAAGCTGCTCTCACCGCTGTTGAGTTTTCTCTGCTCTCTCTCCACGGCCTCTTGGAGGTTGCTGCTGTTCTTCTTCAGCTCCTTGGAGATGGCCCCGAGGTTTTCTGACATGACATTCTACAAAACAAACACGTGCTGCCTGGGGCACAGACTGAGAGCCTGGGAGAAGAAGTCAAGCCTCCAAGTGGGACAGGTAAGGAGCTCTGGGCACCAAACCCCAGGGGCCTGGCCCTGGGGAGATGCTGTTGTCCAGCAAAAGGTGCTGAGGTGCTGGTATCAAAGCCATGCGGCTGCCACAGGGGCAAAGAGGGCTCGATTTTGCTAATCGTGCCCAGCACATACCAGCAAAGCCTCGCTGGCTGCCTCGCTGGCATCATGGGCAGCGCGCTCGGCTGTTTTCACAGCTTCGATGATGCTGGCGTAGGCGTTGGAGGCGTCGATCGCTCGCTGGATGAAGCCATCCTGGTTTGTGCCCTGGATAATGCTGGGGTTGAAGACGAAGCAGTCAGGCCTTGCAGGCAGCTCAAGGCAAGCTCCTGCCCTTGCCCCCCGCTCAAAGCCTTCCAGGTGCTGCACTAAAGCCCTGAAAACTGCTCACTTTTGGTGGGACAAGTCCTRTGGGCAGAGCTGGGGCTGCCCAAGTGCAGGGGAGGAGCGGTACCTGGACAGGTTCCTGGCGAGCTCGTCCAGGAGCCGGGCGTGCTCCTCAGCCTGTTCTACCACCGGGATCTTGCTGCTGGCCGGGGAGAACTTCTTCACTCGCTCTGTCAGAGGCCGCTTGGCCCCATCCAGCAGGGCTGCCAGCCTCTCGTACTCCTGCAAGGACACATGTCACCCTCCCCACTGTTGCACCAGGGAGGTGTGGACACCCCTGCGGGCTGGTCACCTGGACCAGCAGTGCCAGGGTCACTCCGTGCTCCCCTCTCCTCCTTCACTGACCCCTGGTCAGGAGCTGTGAGGTCTCCTTGCCYGCACACTCTGGCCAGGCTGGAGCACCATCACTCACCTCCTTTGCACTCTCCATCTTCTGCAGRAAGTGGGAGACCTGTGCCAGCGCGTCCTTGGCCATGCCCAGGGTGTCCTGCACCAGCCCATATTGCTTCAGGAGTTCCCGGCTCCTTTGCTAGACACATAGACATGGAGTTAGGAGCCAGACACCCTAACTGCACTTGTAGCGCGCGGCTACACAAGTTCACCCAGGGAAGGAAGATCTACCTGACTCTCCTCCAGGTTGTTGCGATTGAGGCTGTTCAGGTCCTCTGTCTGCCGGGTTTTATTGACGGCCTCGTTGAGGGCATCGCGGAGGTCCATGAGCTCCGAGCTGTGCTGAGCCAGCCGCTCGCGGATGCTCTTCACCAGGTCCTGGTTGGCCTCCCAGCGGGCGTACAGCTCGTTCTTCACGCGATGCAGCACTGAGGACAGAGGGGATGGAGCCTGTCTCTAACCTCCTCTCTTGTGTTAAAGGGGCTCTCTCTGCGTCTGTCCTGCGGAAAAGCCTGATTCTGGTCTCACTTTGAAACTAGTAAGTCCRGAAGAGATGGTCCTCCCTCAGCCTGCACAGCACAAGACCTTATGCAGCATCATCTCCAAACCCACAACATTAGTTTGAGAGAGAGCATCACTGTCAGCAAAACCACCAGCTGTGACTGAAACACTCCAGGTGAGAGACAACAACTAGCTAYGGGTGATCCTAGTGCTCCATAACTATTAGAAAATACTGCTTTTTTTCTAGTGAAAACTAAGTTATCATTCTAGCATCTGGCTGCTGAAGTTTATTGTGTCCCCATGGCACCCAGTGCACCCAATCATGCAGTAGGGCTTTGCTTGGACTAGAATGTGGCCTCTTGCTTCCCGCTAGAGATGTTCTCTCAAAACAAAAACTCAAACAACCCCAGGGCCAGACTCACACTTCTGAGCCTCCTCGTGCTCCTGCCTCGCCAGCACTTCATGGCTGCCAAAACTCCGCTCCTTCATCTCCCTCAGCATCCTCTCCACCTCGGCCATCTTCTGCCGGAACTCCTCGGTGGACGTGGTGCTGGCGTTTGCTGTCCCAAGCTTGGCCATCTGCTGCAGCAGGTCTGCAGGGAAATCCAGCATCTCCGCTGCACTTGTGTTTCCCCTCCCCTTTCCCCAGGGAAGGGATGCTGCTTGCAAAGCACAATCGTGGTGTTCCCACCGGGAAAAACGCCACCAAGTAGAGTCTTTAGCACCTACCTGTAATGCTTTTCTGGATGTTTTGGATATCTCGCAGGAGCTGCTCCCCCCTCTGGTAAGAGTCTCTTGTGTGCTGCTCTAAACGATTTGCTTCTCTTTGAGTCATTGTCATCTACAAYACAAAATCCTGGTTTAACTGAGGCACGAGATTAACGTGATGAGTCAGACAGGGAGGGCATGTAGGAGGACATGCCAGCTTTGGGAAGGGGCTGCTTTTGGGCTCCTTATGAGCTTATAATTTCTCTGAAGGCACAATTGGTATTTCTTCATGCTTGCAGAAAGTGCTGTTACACAGAGACCTCCAAACACTGCTATGATGAAAAGGGGTTGATTCTCCTGCTGATGGGGCCAAGGCTYTGCAGTCTACAGCCTGGGTGCACCTAGGACAGACCCAGCTGTTCACATCTTCCCTAGATTCTCATTTATAAAGGATGCCTTATTGGATTTATTTTCAACCAGTTAAAGCTGGAGCTGCCTCTAAAGAAGTACTAGATCAAGAAATTACCAAAAATACCACAGTAAGCTTAACAGCCCTCCAAGGGTCCAATCCACACCATCTAGTTCAGRCACATGAGCAAGAGGCCCTAACGCCCAGAGGTGGTCCAGCCTGTCTGAGCTAGGCTCCTCATGGCCTTCAAAGCCCTCATTTTTGGTAAAAAGAGACATTTGTGCTGTGCCAAGACAAAGAAGATGAGGAAGCACCTACTTTGTGCTGCAGCGCGTTCAGGTCCTGCGTGAGGTCCACGTTCTCGTCCTCCAGCTCGTCCACCCGCTGCCTGGCCTTGCYGAGGGCTCGCTGGTACTCGCGCAGGTGGCTCTGCCAGAGAGAGCAGAAATCAGGGGAATGGGCACAGCGAGAGAGGCGGGWGGCAGCGTCAAAGCCCTGCACGTACCGTGACGGTGGCCATGGTGCTGTTGAAGCCGTGCAGGCGAGCCCAGGCAATGGAGCTGGCGTTCAGGTCCACCAGCTGGCCCCGAATGGAGGGGAAGGACGCCTCGATGCTCTGCAGGTCCTCGAGCAGGAGCAGGACGCAGCTGTCACACTCTGCCGGGGACAGCAGCAGTGAGCAGAGCGCCCTGCCCTGCCTTCCCTCGCACCCTCCYGGGGCCTGCAGGAGGGACAGAGCCTCCGGTTCCAGCCAGGCCACCCCAATCCCGCTACGAGAGCGGCCAGCGCGTCCGGGCAGACGGAAGGGAGGAGAGGTCGCGGCAGGATACCGACCTTCGCACCTCGTGCTGTCCGGGCCGTTTGCCACGAGGACCTCGTGCTTCTGCAGGCAGACGTCGCACTGCTTCCCTGCCAGCCCRTTGGGGCACGTGCACTCGCCCGTGCGCGGGTCGCAGGAGCCGCCTTTGCACTCGCACTCTGCCGGYGAGAGAAGTCACTTAGAAATGCGGCACTTGAGCCAGGAAAAGAGAGCACGGGGAAAAGTCACCATTATTCTCTTTTTGCACGGTTGTTTATAGCTTCTCCCTTCCCCAAATCAATGTAAGTTGCTCAAACTAGGGCATGCATAGGACAGCAGTAATTGAATTTGACTCTAAAGAGCACCCAATCTGTATAAGAGTTCCCGAATCAACAATTTTTCCACTCTATTCAAGCCTTGTTAGGCCACAGCTGGACCAGAACGTCCAGTTTTGATGCTTCCAGTTCAAGAGAGAGACCCTAAAAAACAGGCAAGGGTCTTGTGAGCTGCCACCAAGCGCTTTGCAAAAGTTGCTTTGGGGAAAATTCTGCCTGGCTACAGGATATTCTTTATCATGAGACTAACTGAGCATCTTTTCTTTCCCCTCCAAAGGTTGCTAGGAGGAGAGCAGCAGTGGCAGCAGTCGGTGCTGTGCCAGGGGCGGATCAATTCCTGACGTGCAGCTGCATCCCTGCTCATCTACGAGGCTCCAACCCCGCAGGGCGCTCGGGATGCGCCCGCCCGCCCGTCCCCTCGTGCGCGGGACTCACTCGTGCAGCCGTGGGGGCCGAAGCCCCAGTAGCCGGGGGCGCAGTGCTGGCAGTGCGGGCCGCTCACGCCGGGCAGGCAGCTGCACTGCCCCGTCTGCGGGTGGCACCGCGGCCCCGCCGAGCCCGCGCCGCACTCGCACTGCCGGCAGCCCGAGCAGCCCTCGAAGCCGTAGTAGCCATCCTAGGGAAAAGCAACGCGTTTGGTTTCCCGCTCACCCCGGGACCCCGGCCCTAAAGGTGCTTTGACACCCCCAMAACTTAGCCTGGCACRGCAWGGASTGGGAGCTGCAGCAAGGGATCCTCRCGTGGCGGCCCCGCTCTGCTCCCAGGGTGTCTGTCCTCCCCGTGCCCATGGAGGCCACCCCAGGTCCCATGCAGGGCTCTCTGCAGGGCTCCTCACCTCGCAGCGGTCGCAGTGCTGGCCCGTCACTCCCGGCTTGCAGAAGCACTGGCCAGTGTGCGGATGGCACGAGTCGGTCCCGCAGGGCGAGCAGTGGCACTCTGCCAGKGACAAGCATAACCCATCACACAGGGAACGCACAGGAGCGGCCAGCCACCCACAGAGCCCCTGTTCCGACTGGAACCGCGGCGCTAAGGGGCTGCACGCGGCCCCGCTCGGTCCTCGCAGCACTCACGGGTGCAGTTCTTGGCCACCACGGCGTCCCCGTAGTAGCCGGGCGCGCAGACGTCGCAGCGCGCGCCGGCCGTGTGGTGCATGCAGCCCGTGCAGGCGCCCGTCAGCGCGTCGCAGCTGCTGAAGAGCATGTTGGGGTCCGTGTTGCCGCTGCACTCGCACGGCTGGCACGAGCTGCCGATCACCATGGGATTGCCGTAGTAGCCCGGGGCACAGCTGCAGAAACACGGTGTGTTAAAGCACGGGGAAGGAATGTGCCCTCAACAACACGTTACAGCAGCAGCAGGGACATTAAGAGGAGTTTTGCAGGCTCAGAGGGACTGGAATGAACCCTGCACAAGCAAAGCATGCTCGAGGCAGAGCCAACCCTTCCTGCTGCAGTTTCTGGGACAACTAGCACAACTTTGCTGCTGCTGTGGGGCCCTCCTGGCTGGAGTGGTCCCAGCCCAGAGCCCCCAGTGCCGTCRCTCTCACCGCTCGCAGTTGGGTCCCGCGTAGCCGGGCTTGCAGAGACACTGCGTGCCGGAGCCCTTGTGCACGCAGCCAACGGCGAAACTGCAAYGACAGCAGGGCCGCGACGGGGCGGTCACCTCACCCGTGCAGAGCCAGGGCCGCCCGCCGCTCGGTGAGCAGCCGGGGCCTCGGCTTTGGGGCCAGCTCACACACACGCGGGGTTGTCCAGGGTTGTCCCCACCGCTGGGGACATCCAGACCCCAGTAGTGAATCCCAGCCAAGGGCACTCACTTGTTGGAGGCAACCGAGAGAGGACAGGGGCACCCGACGCACTGCAGGAGCCCTTCGGCCGAGCGGCTGCCCACGTRGCCGTCCTTGCAGCGCTCGCAGTGCTCGCCCTCCGTGTTGTGCTGGCAGTTCTGCAAGGACAAGGGAGGCCACGTGCTCAGCACGGACAGGAGCACACAGGGGCTTAGGGCAGACAATCCCCTATCAGATAACAGAGCGCTCGCATCCTCCTTCTGTCCCAGGACCGTCTGTCATCCCAGGCTGACACAGAGCCAGGACACCCTCGAAACAGCACACGCTGCTCAAGCTCCTGCTCAGGCAGGGTCTACATGCACAGAATCTATCAGTCGTGTGCTACAGCCCTTCCAGGTCCAGATCTCAGCACTTTAGTGGCTGTTTACTTACCAGGCATATCCCGGAGCCTGGCAGGCACTGGTCTGAGTGGCCATTGCAATTACAGGGGATGCATTTTCCCAGAAAGAGCCCCTTGGTGTCCCTGTAGTAACCTGGAGCACATTCCTAGAGACAGGGAGAAAGACAAAGAGTCTAAATAAATAAATAAATAAGAACAGAGATACAAAAAATAGCCCAGCACATTCAGGGGTTGATTTAGTTTCCATTGCAGAATTCCCACAGGGTTGTGCTGACGGAAAAGAGATTAAAAGCAACAACAGCTAAAGCTTTCTCAGTGCAGCTCTTTCCTGCTCCTCATCAAGAGAGATAAGGGGCCAGGCAGGAGGACCCACCTCCAGGCCCTCAATTCTGACCCGTAACACCTGCACACTTTCCCCMTGAGGACTCTCCCCGAGCCCGAGCATCCATCTCCCAGGTGTGGGTGTTGTGCTGGGAGGGGGCCTGGGAGCAGCGGCTCCTTCCTGGGCTTCTCTCTCTTCTGAAATGAGAACTGGAGCCCTTGCAAGCTGCCTTGGAGGCACCACGGCTGCACAAAGTGCATCCAGACCCTGCACTGCCTCCCGTGCTGTGCAGGGGGTGGCTGAGCTCCGGAGCCGATGGCGTTTGATCCTACTCTGCCCAATGCAACCGCGGCTCCTCTTGCCCTACCTGGCAGGAGTCTCCCCGGTAGTTGGCTGGGCAGAGGCAGAGCTCCACGTTGGTGGCGCGGGTGCTCGTGGCCGTGTCCGTCACCGTCTCCAGGACCACGCGGCGCAGGGACACGGAGGAGGAGAGCTGAGAGAAGAGCGCGCGGATCTGCAGCTGCTCCAGGTTGGCCAGCACCATCATGAGTTCCTCTCGGGACACGGGGTTGTGCGTCTCCGTGTGCCGGAAGTTTCCCTAGTGGGAGAAGACTTGGAGTTACCGGCAGGAAGGACAGGCCCTTATCTTGTGTCAGGCAGCTGCAAAAAGGCCCCAGGAACTGCTGCACCTGCCTGCTGTAGGAGCAAGGAGTTTCAGTACCTTACGACTGTTCTAATGACTCCCTATCACACGGATCCAGTGAGGAGGCCACGGTGCCCTGAGGGCAGCTGAGCTTTACTTAAGAAGTCGCACYTAGCACAGCCAAATCCTAACAGAGGCTGCCACGAGCGTGGCTACCCCACAGTGATCTTTATTCCAGAGCGACTAGCACAAGCCTTGGGAGCGGATGGACATCCAAGAAGTCAGTACGTGCTGCTGCGATTTACACTGAGCTCAAAGAGATGCAGAGAACACTCTTTCTTTTCATGTTTTAAGAGAAAGACTCAGGCCTTGGAATCTGCAGGCAATTTGTTCCCTGTATGGTCAAGAGCTCAGACAAAAAGGAAGTGGCAACAGGAAGCACTTAAAATTACCAACTTCAAAGGAATCCCCACTTATGTCTATGTCCTCGCCTTGTCCCCACATTGGCATCCGAGCGCTCCCCTCGGTGCTCACGTGTGCGGGCAGACTCACCTCCACCAGCTGCAGCTGCCCTCGGTGCACGTCCCCCGGCGCGGGGTAGGCKCCTTCCAGGAACATGATGCTCATCTGGTTTCCCTGCGAGAAGGAAGGAAGGAAGGAAGGTGCCAGTCACCGCGTCACGCCACTCACCAGCAGTGGGAGGCACYGGGGCGCTTCCCGGGCTCTACCTTCAGGATCACGTCCGGGCGGGACTCCAGCGGAATGAAGACGTCGCCGCGGCGCGGGTCCGAGTGAAGCTCGTAACGCAGATGGCCGCCRTAGGACGAGACCTAGGCGAGCGCCGGGCGAAGTTACGTGGCTGTGAGCCRGGGTGGAGATGGGCTCGGGGAGCCGCCCGCGCTGCCGCCGAGCACAGAGCGCCCGGCACCGTGCCGGAGGATGCCCAGGACGTGGGCGATGAACGGGCAGGGGCTCTTACCCGGTCGCCGAGATAGGAGCTGGGCGCAGCCCAGTAGAGCTCCTGGACGGCCTCGGGGAGGCTCCGGAGATGGGCGCGGACGAGCTGCTCCGGAGTGCTCTCGCTGACGGGCACCTGCTGGCGGTCGCTGCTCAGCAGCACCCAGCCGCTCATGTCCACAAACTAGGGCAGAGACAGGAACCGGGGCTGTTTCCAGAGCTCCTTGCGGAGCTACGGAATGCGTYTGGATGCTGGTGCTGCACAAGGGCAATTCTCCCTGCAGTGCCAGAGATGCCTCAGTGTTGTGGCCTCACTATGGATGTGGCTAGGGCTATTTGGGTACAAATTAAAACAAGGGCAGTTCCATCTCTGTCTGAGGAGGAACTTTCCTGTGAGGGTGACAGAGCCCTGGAAGAGGCTGCCYGGGGTTCTCCAACTTTGGAGATCTTCCACCCTTTGCCCTGTGCTCTAGATGTCCTTGCTTGAGCAGAAGGGTTGGACTAGAKGATCTCTAGGGGTCCCTTCCATCCTYAACCACTGGGAACCAGAGTCATTGAGAAGCTGGCACCACCCAGCCTCCACCTTGCTGGAGGTCCAGTGGCACCACAACAAAGTCCAACAGGGCGACTTCCCACCCAAGAGACCCGGGAAAGGTGCTGAACGTGGGAGAAGGGCACAGTAAGCTGAGGATAACCCTCCTCACGTCGAACCTTCCCCAGGGGMAGGATGGATGAGCCGAGGGCCCGGRGAGCCAGCAGGAAGAACCCCTGGACCCCGCTCACCTCGGCTCGGTACTTCTCAGCACTGCGGCAGCGATCAGTGGCTCCGAAGCAGAAGCACTTGGTGCAACCCTTGGGGTTGCTGGCATCCAAAGAAAACGTCCCCAGGCGGCACTGGTCACACCTTGGGCCCTCCACATTTTCCTGGAAGGCAAAGACAGGCAAAGTCTGACCTGTCACCTGCTTCCCACCAGGCTTTCGTGGAGGACAGACACGGCTGTAGAAGCCATCAGGGCATGACGAGTGGCAGTGCTGCAGCGCAGGGCTCCGCTAAGCAGAAGCACCGCGTGCGAAGGCGCTSGGAGCACTCACCTTGCAGTGACACTGTCCCGTGACCGGGTCGCACACGCTCGCTTCAGTGCCAGCCTGGTGGCAGTCACACCGCCGGCAGTCGGGGTAGCGGTAGTAGCCAGGGGCGCAGAGGTTGCACTGCCGACCGACGATGTTGGGCTTGCACCTGGATGGGGTGGAAGAGCAGCAGGGTGAGAAACCCCGGTGGAACGACCCTGTGCAGGGAGCAGCAGGGTGGTCAGGGCTCCGCTCATGCCAGGGGGAATTGCAGGATGCGGAGCAGGGAGCGGGTGCACTCACCTGCACTGCCCGCTGTGCTCGTCGCAGCCCGGCTCCGCCAGCTCCTGCACGCCCGGCCGGGAGCAGTTGCAGTCCTCGCAGCCGATGAGCGGGTGGCAGCCGAAGGTCTGGGGCTCGCAGACCACGCACTCGGGCTTCAGCGTGTGCGGGGGGCAGATGCAGCGCCCCGTCACCTCGTCGCAGAGCCGCGCGCCGCAGTCGCACGCTGCAAGGGGCACAGAGGCGCTCAGCCCTCCCGCTGGGAGCCGGGCTGCCTTCTGCCTCCTGGACACGTGTCCAGCTGAAAGCAGGGCCAGGCAGTGCAGCTATATCCCAAATCCGCAGGCGGAATGGCCACAGCCAGGACAACTCACGCCTGCAGTTGGGGAAGCCCCAGTAGCCAGTGGCGCAGCGGGAACACTGGCGCCCGATGACGTTGGGCTTGCAGGGACACTGCCCGCCGAAGGGCTCGCACTGGCTGCCGTGCGCGCCGGCCTCGTGGCACCGGCACGGCTGGGCCCCGTCRTTGTAGAAGAGCGAGAGCGACGTGGCGGAGTCGCGGCAGAACCTCGACGACGTGCTGGGGCTGCGGGAGAGGGCACGAGGAGTCACCGCAAGAGCTGGCAGGGCCTCCCGTGGTGGTTACACCGATGCCATGGGAAGGCTTGCTCAGCACACCAAGACCTCCAAAGATCCAAAGCTTTGGGACTTTGATAAGGAGCAACTAACTCTTCCCGCCCCTGGCACCTGCAACGCCCCAGGAAGGACACAAGTGCTGCTCTTGCTTCCTGAGGACCAGGCAGCCTGGGGTRGGCAGAAAGGGTAGCCCAAAGCCAAAGATCTCACTTGATGTAGAAGCTGTTGACRCCACAGCTGCTGATGAAGTCGTAGGACTTGTCCAGGGGTTCCTCCTGCAGGTACTGAGAGTTGTAGCTTTCTTCTGGCACCACAAGGATATAATCCTGCCATGAGAATATGGATGAGCCAGGTTCTTTAGCTAGGCCAGATCAACACAGGCTGAAAYGAGCAAACTCAGGAGGCTAAATGCACCTCTAAATTCCCAAGTTATCCCTCCATTAGGGTTTATCCATCAGGCTCCATCTACTCTAACAACCCATGTGAAGAGTGGCCCAAATTCACTGCGGTCAAGAAGGGCAGAGTACCCTGAAGGGGCAGCAGAGGCTCCACCACAGCAGTTCCATGGGGAGAGACTCACCAGCCAGAGCTGCTTCCCCTCCGGCACTCGCACAATCACCGTCAGGTCGTTGTCGGTGACATCCAGGACAATGTGGTTTTCAGAAACCACCAGGCTCCGGCACCCATAGCCATGTGGGCAGAAGGTTGCATTGGTCTCCCCTGAAAAGACAGCAAACCCTTTGCAGTCCTGTTCCCCTTGCAGTCCCCTGTCCACCTGCTCTCTGGGGAATCTCATTTCCAGCCCCCTTTTCTAGGCTTTTGCTGCTAGGAACCTGTGGTCTGCAGACCCCCAAGGAGCCTCCTAGACTGCTTTGAAGGGGCTTGCAGTAACTGGTCAAGAAAAGCAACTCTGCTGTCAGCAAGCTGCMGATGCCTGCAGGGAGCTCTTCATCTCCACAGCAGACTTTTTTCCAGGGTTTCCAAAATTAAAATGGTTGAAAAGGATGGAAAATGAGAAGGTCCCTGACAACCTGGAGCAGTCTCARCCTGCTACCTTCTTCCTCCACTCTTGGCAGGGATGGAAGAGATCAGCTGGGCAAATTTTGTTTCTCACACTGCTCACAGAGCCTGCAGTTACTGCCTGGCATGACAAAGGATTTGGGGGCCCCTTTTCCACAAGCTTTTCCCAAACTTTTTCTTACCTTGCCAAACACGTCCCCCGTTGACCAGCACTTCCACGGGGAAGGTGGGATGGTTGGGCTGGTAATAATGCAGGACGAAGGCGTAGCGCCCCAGCGTCTGGATCCGACTGCTCAATATGACCGCAGCCTGGCCCCAAACGGGAGAGCAGAGACATGAGAAACCCCATCGGACATCTGCATTCACACCCAGGATATTTTTGATGATGACTTTAATTGGCGCCCGTGTCCTCCCTCCGCGGCCCCTCTGTCGCTACCTGCGGGGGCTGCAGGAGGAGCAGCTCTGCCGAGGGCTCCAGGGCGGTGGGAGGCCGCGGCGCGGGCTCCGCGGGGCCGGCGGCCGGCGYGACGTGGACCGCCTGCGCCAGCGGGGTGTCCGGGCTGAGGGGCAGAGCGCGGCCCCCCTCCAAGACGATCGACTGGGAGAGCTTCGGGAAGCGCGAGGGCACRCAGGAACTGCTGCGAGGGAAGGAGGGAACGGGACGTCAGGGTCTCCCACAAGCTCGGCAGCCTCTGCCTTTCCTTTCCTTCCCCCGTGCCAGGAATTCGGAAGCATCAAACTCAAGGGAAGCGGGGGACACAACTGCTGTTGGAAACAGCCACATTTATGCTAAAATCCGGAGGGACCCGAGACCCTCTTACCTGTTGGAGGAGAAGGTGCCGTGGGTGCTGATGCAATGCACCTTCGGCTCCACAAACTCCATGGTGAACTGCGCAGCAGGCACGAGGTAGACCTTGTGCTGGATGTGGGGAGGAAGGAAGGAGAGGCCTCGTTACACCGTGTCCCCTGTCCCTGGGAGCTCCTGCACCCCATCGATGAGGCTGAGCATGCCAGGCATTCCCTTACCAGATGCTTCACAGCCTGGTAAGAGCTAGGGAGAAACTCTGGCCTTGGCAGAGGTCAGGAGCTGACGCTGCGTCACCAAACAAGGCTGTGAGAGAAGCTAAGGGCATGCAGGCCACGGGCTACGCAAGTCCCTTGGGAGACCATCGTGAGCATCAACTTGATCTTCCATGAAGGGGCCAGCACCACACACCAGGTCAAACCCCCCTTTACTGTCCCTCCCCCAGGGGTTTAGGAACTCCACCTTTTCACGGGATCCTTAAAATCTGAGCTCAGCAGCCACAGATGCCTTCAGGTAAAATAGGAGGCTGGATGTCACACAGCTGCAAAGCTCCTCTGCAAAGGGCAGCTTCTCTCTCCTATTCTCTCTCAGCTCCCAGTCCTATGATCTACCTCCAAACCCGTTGATGTGAATGTCCCCACCCTGCTCGTGGCACAGATGTAGATCTAGCAACCATTCCAAAGAGGACCAGAAAGCTTTTCTCCAAGGCAGACCCTGCTCCCACCTCTCCTGCTTGCAAACAGGGCTGTCCTCGCAGGAAGCCTTACCAGGAAGAAGTCAGCCTGATCRGCCAGGAACCGAATGGTCGCCTCCGAGGTAAGTTCAAAAGTCGCCAGGCGGCTCTGGGAATCTACAGCCATCCCTCGGCAAAGGAAACTGCAAGATGAAAACAGGCCTTGAGGGCAGCCTTGAGCAGGGTCACGACCCACTCTTGTCTTGCTAGCTGCATGTCCTGAAGGTATTTATACAATGACCTTGTTTATCTTTTGATGCCTTTTCTGGCAAGTCATGAGAGCGAAATATCCCAAGGATGGCCCAAAGCCTTGCTTCCTATTGCAAAGGTTGTGATCTGAAATCAGCTGCTTGTGCAGAGAGGGACAGGCCATTTGACCTGCACTAGCAGCTCCAAAAAGCTCTTCTGTAGGTCATGCCCTAAACTGGGGCTCCCCCATCTTCCTCCCAGCCTCCCGCTCGGAGCCGCCCGTACCTGTAGACACACGGGTGGAAGGTGACCGTGCCCTGCTGCATGGCCAAGCGGGGCGAGCTCACGGCAACGGCCGCCGTCTGCAGGGCGTTGCTGTTGGCGTACTCCACCAGCAGCACGTACTTCCCYGGCTCGGGGACGGGCAGAGAGAGCTGGACTTCCACCTGGAGGAGAGGGACACGGCTGAGCTGGCATCTCCTGCTCCTGGCCCCAAAGGGAGGGCATGTAGGGTGCCCATGCTGCCAACCGGAGCAATCCTCCAGCCCTCTGTGCTTGCAGCCTCGCTGCTGTTGCATCTTTCGCATGGGAGTCCTTGCTTTTGGGTGCCTCGAGCAACAGAGCACACAAACACACACAGCCCCAAGGCTGGCGAGGAACCCGGGATGCAAAGCCTGGAGAAAAGCTACTCACGTCACTTCCAGAGCACGTCGCCATGCGGGGGTGCGAGGGGCTGAGCTGCTCCGTGGGACACGCTCTGGGCAGCCGGTTGTCCAGCCTGCACACTGCCTCCWCTCCTGACGCAGCAGGGAAGCCATCCACCGACAGGAACTTGTACAGGAGGCAGCTAAAAGCATCGGGGAAAGATTTGCCAAGTACTGTCCTCACATCATAGTAGAGTCATGAGCAAGCCCAGTGAGAACATGAAGACTCCAGAGGAGCACGTCTGGTTAGCGTGGAGTGAGAGGTGGTATATTATAGGACAGTGAAAAGATTCTCCTCTTGCCATGAGCTGCCCTTCATCCCAGAGATCCTCACTCGGTAGAGCGGAGACGCTCTCCAGAGCCCATGCAGCCTTCCCAGCAACATCAGCAGAGAGGTCTCGGGCAGGAAGCACTGACCAGGCACAGCAAGTTCTCATTAAATAGGCCAGTAAGCTCCTTGCTAGCCATTTTCCAGGGCTGCAGACTCATGCACAGTGGAGTTCCCAGCATGGGAAGGGGCTATGCTCTCCCTGGCTGCCTCAGCTCTCTGCTGGCCCTGAGCACAACACTTGGCCTGCTTGTGCTAGGGCCAAAGAGATGGACACGGCTTCCTGGGCCAGCCCGAGCTCAGCAGTCGTYATGAGCCCTGGCAAAGAACTCCATGAAGGAGCTTTACTGCATCCAGAGCCAGCYAGGTCTGGATGCTCACCCAACTGTTACCTCAGATATCCCTGTCCCACCATCTCACRGAGCGTGGGAATGAACATATTTCTTAACCCCAGACCAAAAGTACCCAAGCAAGTCCCCACGGCACGTTAAGACAYGGAGATCCTTACTTCTGTGTGGCTCTTTCAGGGGCTGGCTGGTAGGTACATGGCTCRGTGACCTTCAGCTGCAGTATTGGAGCCTCATAGTACGAGCTGGGTAGCAAAACCAGATAGTCCTAGGAGGAGAGAAGGGAGAGGATGTCACACTGGGCTAGAGGCTCYTGGAGCCCCTCTTGGTGCATGGAGAGCCGTCCTTACCAGCAGCACCCCCTCCGCTTCCACAACCAGAGACCAGGTGCTGGGGTTGAGCACAAAGGGCTCCCCAAAGCTGTGCTGGGGGACAGTGACAAAGGCTGGTTCGGTGCTGGGAGCAAAGATGATCTGCTTGGTCTGCTCTGTACCTGGAGTGGAAGAACGAGAGGCTATGAAGGAACTGGGAAGGGGTTGGGAAACCTGGAGTTGCGAATCGGAAGCTACAGGCAGGGAAGCGAATCCCTAGTGCCRTGGGGGAGCCCTGGGCTTGTGCCTTCCATGGAGCTGCCCTAAAAGATGCAACACCTTGACCCATAACAGAGATAACCACATGGAATTTGCCTGGTAACTTAATGAGAGAAAAAGGGAAAAAAAAAAATCTCCGCTATCCTTAACGCACAGCCCTCACTGTGCTTCACATCCCTGGGCTGCAAACCATTGATTACTGCGTGCCAAAGATCATTTTGACAGCCACAGAAGGAAGGAATTCCTCCAGGAAAAAAGTATTCTGAGGAAGACAAAAAAAAAAGATATATGGAAGTGTCTTCTGGAAAAGCCGCTGCTGGAGGTTGCRTGGGATGGGGAGGAGGTGACGACGGCGCAGGGGAGTGCCCCGCGGTCCTTCCCTCTCCTCCACGGCTCACAAGCTGCAATTTTGCCACGCACACCGGCCCCTCCTGAGTTAATAAAGCTTGGGAAGCCACGGAGCAGACAGAGCTCTGCCTCCGCCACGTCTGCAGCGACTCTGGCTCTGCTCTGCAAGAAGCAAAGCAGTGCACGGGGCGCACGTCCCTGTCCTCCACGGGCAGCCCCGGCCCCCTGCCCGGCCTCCCTCCCTGCTCCCGGGCGCCRTGATGCAGCACGGGCCGGGCCGAGTTAGTCCAGAAGCGAACAGAAAAGCACTTACAGTTGTCACACACRTTGAACTTCCCTTCCTCCAGGACCGAGACCCTCCCTTGCACAGCGGCGGGTCCGCGGCTGACGTAGCGGAAGACGACGCGGAAGAGGTCGGGGGATGTCACGTTGAGGGTCACCACCACCTTGGGCTGGTGGGGGAGAGAAAGGGGAGAGAAGCAGAGCACACGTGCTTGAGTTCTACCAGCATCAACCACATCTAAAGAGCTGCTTAAACAGCCTTCTACCTAGGGGACAAAGTGGTGTTGCCCAGGGGCATTCCCCATGAGGGCTCTGCTCCTCCAAGTTCCAGTTATACACCGTCTGCTCAGAGCAAATGGGAAGGAGCTCACGGAGAGCAAGCTACAGGGGAGACCTGCCAGCAGAAAGCCACACGTGAGCCCTTCTGTTGAGGTCTATTCTGTCTCAAATGGCAGCACTGGATGCAAAGGCTTGGAGTTCATCCTTAAGCTTTAAGGYTGAAGTTCTCCTGAGTCTATGGGAGTCTGTCGTCTCTCTAGTGCCTACAAATTCAATGAGAAATAGCCAATACATGTCACCCCACTGCTATTTCACCTAAGCATGAACAAAGTGAGGAAAAGAGAAAGTAGCCGTATCAGAATGAGCAACATCCGACACAGAACAAGACCACAGAAACCAAGTCAGAGATCCCTGTGCTGCATCCCGCTCCCCAAACACACGGACACATGAGCAACAGCTCCGTAGGGGCAAGCGGAAGAACCACCTGCTAAGGGGCAATAGATGAAATAACGTCACCTCTGSGGTTTGGACAACTCCAGTTTAGCACAAACCACCTTTATGAGGAACCATCTGTCAGCAGGAGGCTGGGCAGAGCATTAACAAGAGGGTCTAACGTGGCAGTCAAGAAGCTGCTTTAAGGAGGGAAGACGGGCAGGAAGGAGCACAGGCAGATGAAAGAGCCGCGAGCAAACCTAGACAGTGTTTAGACGTCCCTGTGAGCAATCACCAAGCTGCCACCTCTGTCTAACCGGCTTAGGACGTCAGGGAATTCCCAGTTTAGGATCTTTCCTCTCATCARCCTACGCTGTCCTAGCGCCACAGGAAATCTCTGCGCAAACACGCTGTGTATACAYGGCGCTGTTTATGTTGGCCGTCGTGCAACCGTGGGGCTTGGAGCAGCGCTTGGGGCGAAAGCCGAGCGGCGAAAGCACGCCAGCCCCGCGGCCACCCGCGTCCTCCCGCCGGGGACGGGGCCTCGCACCTGGACGGGGGACATCTGCGCGTATCCGCGCCAGCTGAAGTGCTCGAACTCCAGCGGGTTGTAGCCGAAGCGCACGGCCCGCCCGGCCGGCGTGCTGCCTTCCTCCAGCTCGAACTTCAGGTGGTGGAGGTCAGGAATGTAGTGGTCCCTCGCGGGCCTGCGGGGGACACGAGGCACCGTCACCGCCGGGCTCCCCACGCCGGAGGGCTCCGCTCCCCACCAACGTCCCCGGCGGCTTCCTGACATCAGCGGCGCGCCTGGTGGGCCGCAGGTCACCACGTCCCACCCGGGGACAGCGCCCTGTGCCCACCACCCCCTCGGGGGGCTCAGGGACGCCGCGGGTGGGAGGAACCCCCTTGTTGAGGCGGTGGATGAGACAGGGTGTCCTCGGTGGGGGCGGCCGCGGGCTCTTACCGGGCGCACGTGGGGCCGCGGGTGCTCCGGCGGCAGGGACAGGCTCCATYGCGCTCCTCGCAGGCCGGCCCCAGCGAGCCGCCGACGTCGCACTGGCAGCCTGCGGACGGGAGGCGCCGCTTTGYGTTCCCGCCACGCCAGCGGGCTCCSGAGAGCGCCAAGCGAGGCGCGGCCCCGCCGAGGGCAGCCCGCCGCGCTATTTTTGTTCCACTATATCCGTTTCCACGCTGGCCCCGGCCCCGTTTGGACCGGCTTCTCCTCCAGCTCAGCACCCAGATATTTCCAGGCGGCCGATGGCCATCGAGAGGAGCAGCAACCTGCAAAGCCTCACGGCCGGGCTCCAAGCCCGGGTGCCCGGCACCCTCCTTGCTCTCCTTTCCCAGCCTGGGAGCAGCCAGAGCTCCTCCTGCCTCTCTTCTCCGGGCACGGAGGAGGAAAGCCAGCCCTGTGCATCCAGGCCGGCTCTTTCTAGCAAGAGCAAGAGGTTCCAGAGGTTAAACACGCCGGTTTCTGCACAAGCAGCATCCGAGGAGGCAACTTCTGCAAGCTTTCGTTCCCCCTTGCCTGACTGATCGGTGCCCAGCGGTGGCAAAAGGGTGAACGGAGGCCTCTGCGATGCTCAGCAAGATCTGCTCCTGCTCTGTGCCTCGGTACGGTCATCATACCATGGTGYGGTATGGCCAGAAGCAAGCGGTAGGACATCTGCCCCCTGCTCCGCAGAGGTGCCTCCCACCGGTGTTCCCACACAGCCACCTGCTCCAGGGATCTCTCGTGGTCCCCTCCACCAGACCCGCCACCCCACGATGGCGGCAGCTCACCTTGGCAGCCGAAGTAGTTGGCGTTGTCCTTCTTGAAGAACCCGTCTTTGCAGGTTGAGCAGAGCTGCCCGCAGACGTTGGGTTTGCAGAAGCACTGCCCATCGCCCTAGGAGAGACAGACGCGGGTCAGCTGGAGAGCCTGCTCCCCCCGGTCACACACGAGAAGGTTCTTGGCGATCGGGTCCCCGTCTGAGACGCTGGAGAAACATTTTGAGTTTCGTGCTCTGCTTCCTGTGCGTGGGTGGGCCAGAAAAGTACTAGATAAGTGCGATTACCCAACACACGCAAACAAAAATCCAGGGATGCCGGGCCAGACCCACAGAAGTATTTAGGTGCCTAATTTATGACAGGTCTTAATCCTGTGTTCTCATGCAAGCCCAGAGCGTGGTGAGGCTCCGAGTGCTCCGTGTCAGGACGGGCCTGCAGAGCAGTTGTTCGGGGAGGCCGAGCCGAAGCCGCACGGACGCCCGGAGCAAACCCACCTGCCGACACTCTGCAATTCCACTGATGGTGCCCTGGGTGTCACAGTTGCAGCCTGGAGATGGGAAGAAGAGAATTAAGATGGTGAGGAGGTCACCAGAGCCCTTGAGAAGGCGTCGGCAGCCACGTCAGAGGACACCAGTGACCTCCGTGAGGGACCGAAGGAACTGCGGGGGCCACTGCCCAAGGGCTCGGCCCTCATGTTGGACCRTTACTGTTGCAGACACAACTACCTAAAGCATTTGACTTTCTTTGCTAATCTCTCCACGRAAACCAAAGCATGCAAAGTCCAAAGGGAGGACCGAGAGCACCCCAACTCAGTGCAGGAACCCTGAATTCTGTATCTTAAGCAAAGAGCACCAGACTCCRGCCATTTCCCTCCCTGAGCATGGGCTGCTCAGGCCGTTAGAGCTCTGATGTGTCCCCTCATGGTGCAGAATGAAGGAAAGGYGTCACCGGCACCCAACAGTGCTGGTGCCCACTAGCTTGGGTGCGGGTCTTGCCCCATTCCAGCAGGCGGGAGACACGCCGGGGCCGCGCGGACAACGCGTCCTTACTGGTGCAGCCGTAGGGGTTCTCCGGAGTCAGGTTCCAGTAGAGCGGTTTGCATCTGTCGCAGGCTGGACCTTCCACRTGCGCCCGACACGCGCAGGAGCCCTGGGCAGGGAGCGTGGGTGAGCAGGACCCGGCTGCGGCAGCCCGGCCCAGCGAGGGAGCACGCGGGCACGGGGACAGAGCTGGAACTGGGGACAGAGCGAGCACGGGCGCCTCTGCTAGGGCGGTACTCACCAGGGCCAGCGAGGGGTCTGCAGGCACCAGCCCGGCGGGGTTGCAGGAGCCCACTGCAAAGCAACGATGCAAGGGGAGGGTTAGGGGGGCTCGCTGCCCTCCTGGCCCCGGGTGCCCGCGGCGGTCCCGGCCCCGCAGACGCGGCTACCTTGGCAGAGCGGGAAGCCGTAGGCGCCCGGCACGCAGGCATCGCAGCGCAGTCCCGTCACCTGGGGCCGGCAGCTGCACTGCCCCGTGTCCTGGTCGCACGTGCTGTGCAGGGAGCCTTCCCGGGAGCACTGGCAAGCTGCAAACGGGGAGAGCAGCCGCTGCGGAGCCCGCTCGCCCCGCGGCGAAAACCCTGCCTGGGCGTCACGCTCCCGGCACAGCCTCTGCTCGAGACCTTCCCGCTCCGCTCAGCTCGCCCAAGGGGCCACCAAAGCCACCCTGTGGCCGAGGGACACGAGACTGGACGTTCGAGACCTTACACAAATAAGCTCTTCTGTCTGCTTGAACTTGCACCAAAGCAGCCAGAAAAACGGGTTAAAAATAACATGTGCACTTGTTCTTTGCTTTCAGTTAAACACCTCCTGTTAGGAGAAACAATAGAGGCCACAGTGCTCATCACACCTATGGATTTATGCGTGTTTCAGTGAGGAGGAGGAGCTATGGGGTTAAGGAAAAGGAAAATGCACTGTCGTATCCTCAATATGTTGGTGAGCTCCACGAAAGGCCATTTACCCAAACACTTAAGACCAGTGCTCAGTTCTGCACCACGACACAAGCACATCTGGGATTTCAGGATCCTGGATCTGGGATCTCAGGGATTGCTGCTGCTTGAGAGCAGAAGCAAGGGGAGGCTTTGGCATATGCAGATCCTGCACCCTGTGGCATGAAAGGTCAGCGAGCTCCTCAGATCCCTGCACTTAGCATGGTGCTGTTAGCTGGGGCCGTACTCACGCGTGCAGCTGGGGAACCCGTAGAAGCCCAGGGCGCACTGGCTGCAGGTGGCTCCCCCAAAATTGGGGTGGCATCGGCACTGCCCCGCGGGGCTGCAGCCGCCGTCCGCGGCGCCGCGCGGGTCGCAGGAGCAAGCTGCAGGAGAGCATTGACGGAGCGAGCGTTAACACGTGGTGCTTGGGACCTCTGAGCCGTCACCGTGCTGCCGCCAGGCACCGCCGCCGTCCTCACCGTAGCAGTGCGGGTACGAGTGGTGCCCGGGGCTGCAGCGGTCGCAGCGCGGCCCCTCGAACTCCGCCTTGCAGAAGCAGCGCCCGGTGCTGTCGCAGCCTCCCGGCAGCGTCCCCACGGCGCTGCAACCGCACACTGCGACGGAGAGAGGCCTCAGTGMCGCCCATCCCACCCCCAAAGCCACCCGCAACCCTCCAAAACCCCTCCAGAATCCCTGGCTTTGCCGGGGCATCTGCACCAATGCAGCAGAGGCAGATGGCTCCTGCCACGCTGACCACAGGCTCCTTTTCTCATGTGTCTTGCCCCTTAGAGTGACCCTAAGCAGGGCACAGATTGTCCTTATGGCATTTGCCACCTCCTGGCACCAAAGCTTGGGTGCGCCTTGGGGTCCCCATGGGCAGCACGCACGYGGGTGCCGGGGCCATACGCACGCTGGCACAGCGGGTAGTTGAAGTAGCCGGGGGCGCACTGGTCGCACGTGTGTCCTTGGAAGCCACTGCGGCACAGGCACTGCCCGCTCTCGCTGTCACAGCTGCCATCGTACTGCCCRGGCCCGGAGCACTGGCAYGCTGCAAAGCAACGAGGACCCTTCRAAACCAGCCCCAGGAAACGCASGGCCCGGAGCAGCCACCAGGAAGCAGCACATCCATCCCAGAGCTCACATCCATAGGGAATCCCTTAAGAGAGCCCCAAGAGGGTCAGAGCTGGGTGGGGAACACTAGCAGGAGCCCTGGGAAGGGGAGGGATTCCCACGGTGGGAGCAGGCACTCACGCTGGCAGCTGGGTCCGTAGTGTCCCGGCGCGCAGCGGTCGCACTGGRCGCCCTGGAAGTTGGGCTTGCACACACAGGCGCCCACGCGCGGGTCCCTGCGGCACGCGTTGCCCTCCGTGCCGCCGGCGTAGCAGTCGCAGTCTGCGAGGAGGACAACGGGGACAACGGGGCRCCTCGGGAAGCGCCCGCCCGTGTGTTCCCACCCGCGTGCACAGGGAAGGGGCCGTGGTGAGGGCAAGGGATGGGGATGCAGGGATGGGGATGGAAGTGCTGGAGCTGTCTGAGAGATGGAGGAGCAGAAGAGATGAGAAGGGAAGTGAGAAATTCCGGTTCAGGAAGGAAAAACCTGCCTGGAAGATACRGAGCTTAAAATATCAGCAGGAAGGAAAAGGTTATCAGGAGAGCACTGGGAAGCTGGAGTTCACAAGGGAGAATGAAGCCAGAAAAGAGGCAAGAGAAGACAGSGGAAGGGATGGAATGGGAAGGGTGAGCATGGGAAAGGAAGGAGGCAGAAGGACAAGGCAGAGAAATCAGAGCAACGGAGAGAGCAAGAGCCGTGGGACCCAACATCCGCACCCCCAAAACAGCATGTAAAATTTCACTGCTTACTTATTATCTGCCCTGCGGGGAGCACTTGTTCTCCAGTATCGTTGTCAGCGAAAGTCGGAATAGCTACGTGGAGAAACAGGGATTGCATGGAGCCATGGCATAGACGTGCAGAGAAAGCCCCGTGTCAGTGAGCTGACGGTCCCAAAGCTGGATAGAAACGTGCACCGCGAGAGCACAGCGCAGACGTCCC
Organism: Eudromia elegans; assembly: GCA_003342815.1. NCBI lineage: Eukaryota > Metazoa > Chordata > Aves > Tinamiformes > Tinamidae > Eudromia > Eudromia elegans. Next base: position 1,209,981 of record PTEX01000096.1, read on the forward strand.
CCTGCCCCACGGCTACTCAGAGCCTCCTCAACCTCCCCTTGTGCTCTGCAGAGATCTCTTTCCCTCTCACAGAAAACAAAGGAGGAGCCTTCGGTCAGATGGAGAACTGTCCCCCGCCTCCCGAGGGCCACCTCTATCCCAGCTCTGCTCCAGGCCCCATCGGAGCCAAGCGGAGCCTCCACGTTGGTCATGGATGAGGACAAGGGCAAGCAGCAGACGCTGGGAAGCAGATCTGGAGGGCTGGAGCCCGTGGCAGCCCCGGCACTCACGGTAGCAGTGCGGGAAGTCGAGGTAGCCCTCGGCGCAGGCGTCGCAGAGCTCCCCGGTGTAGTTGGGCTTGCAGTAGCAGCGCCCGGTGAGGTCCTCACAGGTGCCGTCCGTGAAGTCGGACTCGCAGTTGCAGCCTGGGGAGAGGGAGGAGGACAACAGGGTCACCAGGGACCCCCAGCATGGGGAGACAGCCCTGCAGCCCTTGGGAGAGCTCTAGGAACGAAAGGTAGGATTTGCCCTTGGAGAGGGCGCTGCTGCCATCGTCCTCGTCACGCTGGGGTGCTCAAGGAAAGCAGCGCAAACCCCGCTCACTTCTCCAGAAATGACCCTGGGGAGTCAGCGCTGCTGCTCCRAAGGGCTGCAGAGGAGCCAAAATTCCACAGCGACCGGAAAGAGCCAAGATCCCCAGCCCGAGGGCTACAGCCAGCGGCTGCCTGGAAATGCCGCAGGCTGCCCCTGCCAGCTGGAAGCAGCGGAGGCGGTRGCCAGGCCTGGGCTGCCCTGCAGGCACAGCTGGCTCTGTGACACGTTCCAGCTGTGGGACACGCGGCTGCTTCTGCTTCCACGGCTGCTGTGGACACCCCCAGGGCCTGTGCTGCCTGCACGCACTTCCACAGCAGCATCGGCTGCGTCAGGAACAACYGGGTTCTCACGCGGCCACGTCGGTYGTGGTGCTGCTGGCCCGTCACACYYGCAGACRTCTCAGCCTCACACCCCAGACCACCCTCCCCGRGGTCCCTAATCCTGGGCAGCGTCCAGGACCTGCAGTGCAAATCACACTCACGGTAGCAAATGTACGGAGAGTCGATGGGGTGGTCGGGGGAGCGGTAGTAGCCTGGGATGCAGCGCTCACAGTTGATGCCCGTGGTGTGATGCTGAAAGACACAGGTAGAAGGGCAGAGCTCCTCCAGGAGAGGATTCAGGTCCATGTACCAGACTTGCTGGCAGCTTCAGAGTCAAGAGGGAGCAACTCGGGAACATCAGTACATGGAAGGCCCAAATCTGCTCAAAATCCCACATATTCCAGTTGGAAAGCAAAGTATTTTTTTCRATCTGTGCATCCTCCCATAAGCCCAGCACGAGTTTCAGGTCCCCACCTGGCCTTGTGCCCACCCTGCTCGCTTCAGATGGTAACAGAGCCCCAAGCACTCTGTGAGGGTCGGGGTGACCCAYGTCCTCAGAGCGGGACCACAGAACCCAAAGCCAGGCCAGGCTCCTGCCACAACATGAAATCCRCCCAGTGTCCCCTTGCAGCCGAAGAGCCACCAGAGCTCTTCTATGGGCAGCTTCTGCCGGACACCTCTGGGCTGYGGTCAGTGTCTGGGGGCTCGGGGAGTCCTGGTCCACTTTCCAAGGTGGCAGCTCCGCTCCCTATAGAGCAAAACGACCAAACTCCCCCAGGTCCCGGGGAAGCAGATGCAAAGTGGGGCCTCGGAAGCATCAGAAAGGCGATGTCACGCTCGCAGAGGGACAGCCAGGACCTCCAGTGCTTTCCCATTACTCACGCACGCGTCTTTAATCTATTGCCAAGAGCCCAAATTTCCAGGATATCTAATTAAGATAAGTGAGCGCGGGGGGCTGAGGGACTTTGCCAGGAAGGCAGCACTCCAGGCCGACAGTGGAAAMAAACACAAGGATCTGCAAGAGCTGTTTCTATCCTACACCGTCCGACCTACCTGGCAGTCGATGCAAACGCCTCCCCCTTCAAACTTGTCTTCCCGACTTTTGCTGGCTTTGTGGCGATCCACCTCGGGGTCGTAGTAGCAGTCGTGGGCATGGCCGTTGCAATTGCAAGCTGAAAATAGGTGTTAGTTAAGCCACTGCTCCACAGACATCCTCCTGCCGCCAGCTTGGGCTCAACGTGTGACCTTTCCTCGTGGCTTTGATACTCTACAGGCTGCATTTCCGTATGGAACGAAGCCCAAATGTATCTGGAGGAACAGATTCGTTCACAAGGTCTAGTCTGCAGACCAAAAAGTGAAGCAGGCACAAACCCAGAAGTAAAATATGCAGAGGCTTGTAAAGACATGACACAGAAATTATACAATTTGGGGCCTCAAGTGGTTTAGTAGAGGGCAACGTTCCCAACTGCATCTGCTTTTACCGCATCAGGGACGGAGATGACTGGGAAGTCCAGCACCGGGCAAGGAAGTTCTTGGGAAACCCACAGCAATAAGAYCCGACGGTGCTTTGCGGCTCTGCATTCCCAACAGACCGAGTGATGTAATTATGCTCCATGCTTTGCATTCCCAGTGCGGCATGAATTCCAGCACCGGCACCGAGCAAAGGCTTTTGTTAGACAAATAAAGATATCCTGTGTGCAACCAGATCCAAACGCAATTCGTCTGGGAGASGGAATTGAGCAACCGGACCTGCCTGTGTGATCCCGCATCCGCGCTTTGCTCCCACCTGCCAAACAGCCGGAAAAGGAGGAGAAGGCGGATTGAGCCCTCCGACTTACGCTGGCACTCGTTGGCGCTGTCGGCGGTCGCCGGCTTCCAGGGGAACTGGTTGAAGCCCGGGCAGCAGCGGTCGCAGGAGCCGCCGCACGTGTTGTGCTGGCAGTCGCACTGCAGCCTGCGGGGCGGAAAAGCCACGTGGGGACGCTTGCGGTTTGCGCTTGTGCTACGAGCTAAACTCCACGTCTTCCTCTGCTGAGGCCATTCCCTCCCTTTCTTGGTTTTTCTCCCCCTTTGCCCTTCCTTTCTTCACAAGGAACAGAARAAAATTATGCTCAGGTCCAGCCAGCTCCCCAGACAAGAGAAGCGTGAAATGGCCAGAGGGGCAGCAGGACAAACCCGAGCCAAAGCAAATTCTTTGGAAGGGAGGATACAGGCTGGATACAGGCAGGGGAGATGGTGCCGGAGGTGGGCACRGGAGGAGTGAAAGCCGGGTAAGGATGGGGCTGCATGGCCCACAGCTGACCCTCCATGCACACCTATGCTCCCAAAAGGAAGAAGGCCACAAAGGGTGAATTTGGGCAGAATTTGGAGCGTAACCTCAGCAGACACTTGCCCCAGTCTCTCTGTGGAAGGCACCTCTTGCCCCCTTGGCTCACGCAGGGGCTCTGCTGAGCAAACCGGCAGCTCCGGAGACACCAGGGCTCCCACCCCTGCTCCGCCACCTAATTCATTAACGTCGGTGACGTCACTCCCAAAACGGAGCAGGAGACGATTCCCCGGCCAACACAAACGCATTCTGTTGTCTTAGACTCACGCATTCTGTTGTCTTAGACTCACGGCTAATACAGCGAGTTCCAGCTTTTATCCGCACAATTACTCACTGCCCCGAGGGCAGCCCTGCCACTCCCAGCCCTCCCCAGGCTCCTCCATTCAGACGCAGTGTTTAAAAATAACTGTAATTTCTCCAAACGTTAGGAACAAGCGAAGCAGTCATGCACATTCCTCCCCTCTGGCACCAGCTGCTGCTGYTGGTGCTTCCACCTGGGCGTTTCTTTAAGACGTGGGAGCCACGGGCACGTATGTGGYCAACAGGCAGGCGGAGGTGGCAGCATGGCACAAATTAACCTGTTTTCACACGTTAATTCATGGGAACCTGGGCTCAACGTGCAGAAGGTCCATGCGGGCTTGCCCAGTGTCCTCTCCTTGCAGGCTCCACTGAACGCTCGTTGCAGCTGCCTCTCTGAACCTTCCTCATGCCCCGTCCCCACGGCGTCCCCACGCCGAGCCGAGCCCCAGAGGGGCTTTCTCGGAGCCTCCGTTGCAGAAACGTGCCCTGGACCGTGCACATTCACCAGGAGCRTTGTCCTCATGATGCTGCACAGACCCAAGAGGGGTCCAGGGGAGCAGGATAACATCCGGCCACGCTTCCATCCCGAAGCGTCCACGGACCCCCTCCCTGGCCGACCACCTCCAAACAGATGACATTTTCTTACGTTTTCCATAACAGCACTGCGAGGTAAAGACTAAACTGTGCACAAAACACACGGAGCGAGACGCCCACCGAGCGTGGGAACGTGTAACCCTGCTGAGCAGCGCCGGCGTTGCCGGCTCGAGGACGTGGCTGCGGACGCACGGCCCGGCCCTGCAGCCGTCGAGATGTTTGCAAAGCGCTGGTTCGGTTCCCAGAACGCAGGAAGATGGCACTCGGTGAGGAAAAACACGCTTTCCAAACGGCGAAGGGGCTGTTTGTTTAGTCTCCGCTGTCSCGAGGCGGCAGCGACCGCTCGCAGAGCTCATCCGTCACGGCTGCTTCGCTGCACCTTGTGCCCAGCCTATCCTGCTAATGAACGAYGGAACAAACGCGCGCACGCTACAATATTTACATGGTTCATTGATGGAATATATACAAGGAAGAAGAGGGAGCAGCTACGTGCACAGAACGCACGTATTTCCTGCTCGTCCTGCACTCAACGCAAACCTCAAGCTTCCCCGCTGGAACCAGTGCTCCGTAGTGGGGAGCACGGGCTGTTTCCAGGGAGAGGCTCCATCGGAGCTCACGGAGCAGCTCACAAGGTGCCCAGCGTCTGGATTTGGCTGGGACAGAAAGGACTTGGGAGGAGAAAAAGTCTTTTTCTAGTAGTTCCTGCTCATACTGAGGGAAAACTACCTGCAAAACAGCCTTGCTGGGGCTCATCTCCCTGCTCGCGTGGTCTGCAGGGGGGAGGTTTGTGTCTCATCCTGTGCTGCTCCTCCTTAACGAGTGGATCTTTCCTTTCCTCACCTAAGCTCAGTCCATCATGCGGCTAACAGGGAGCTGTGAAAAGGGTCAGCTGCCCTTAGGGAGCCGCCTGTGCCCCTGTGCCCRAGCCCCAGCGCTGGGACAGGACCCGCCGAGCCCGGCGGAGCGCGCGGCCGCCGYGTCCTGGCGCTTCGGAGGCCTTTCCCTGCATTGAATAAACACTGTCATTTCTGGCCAGGAAGTCRGCTCATGAAACACGCTCCGTCGTGTCCTAGCGTCTCCCAGCACGTCCCTCCTGCCTTTCTGGGCAACAAGCACAAAAACAGAGGCATGTGCCGAGCAGGGAAGTTAACACGGGGGGCAAGAGCCTGCCAGATACGCCCAGACATCATCAGGATTTGTAAGAGGGTGAGCAAAAAGGGACCCCGTGTCCCCCTCTGTTTGCACCTCCTCGCCTTGATGCTGTCAAGTGCCAAGGCTGCAGCGGCAGGACTCTCCTTCCCCAGCGTCTTGCACAGATTTATGGAAGAATGAGGGTTTTCTACAGCCAGCGACAGGGCTCTGGTCACAAAGCACGATGCCAGGTCTTCCCAGCCCACTCCACGGGCCTGTCCATCCGTGCCCGCTCCAGMCAGAAGGCTGCAAGCAGCTGCCGCACGGCCTTGGGGAATTAGCAGCATTCCCACTCATTCCTTGTTTTCCTCAATTGAAAGGCAAGAGGAATTTTGCTTCCTCCCACCCGGCCACAGCAGCATCTCAAGAGCATGGCTGGGGGAGATGCAAGAGGAGCTCAAACCCCATCTCCTCACTGCGTCTTTTTGGAAACAAATCTGTTATCATTACTACGGGCTGGTCCCCTGGTGTCATTCTCCTGCTGTTGTCTTTGCACTCCGGGCTGACAAACAGGCCACGTCGATGCCATGAGATGTCCCCTCTTCGCCCAGCTTGCTCGTCCGGAGGTAACCCAAAGGGCCCCGCAGATGTTCTGTGCTCGCTGTCCAAAGCACCCGAGTAGGAAATGTTTTCTCCTCCAGGCAAGTGCAATGTGCTCAGCATGAAATGCAGCAGCTGTTGCGGAACGCGCTGCTGCGCCGCAGCGCAGCTTGGGACCAACAGCGGAGACGCCAAGCGCATCCAAATGAAAGCGGAGGAGGGAAATGCAGGGAGGCAAGGAATCATCCGCAGAACTGGCACCGAACAAGACTCCCAGCTCATCTATCTTCCCTCAGTTCTCCTTCCCTTCCTAGAGCACCCGGAGCCATCAATAAACCCAAGAAAGGCCGGGGCATTTCTGTGTTAAAAACCATTTTGCACCACGAAGACCTTCTGTTCTCTACACTAGCGCACTGTGCGTCCAGCAACACCAACGTCTAAAACAAAACTAAGGAACGATACATTCAAATATTTATGAACTCGCCTTTGTCAGGGAGTTAAGCACACTGACGCAGACTTGCATTTCAATACGCCTTTGTTTTAACACTTAGCAGCTTTTAATCTTGGCTAGGACTCACTGGAATTTTATTTTACAAGATCCAAAAGCTCTACGTGATCCTTACGAGGAAGAAATATAAGCTTGGTCCCGCTGAATCTACTCATCCCATTTATAAAGGCAACATTCAGGCTGCAAACAGATGGCTAAGAAGCAACACTTTCATGGTTTGAAGCAGCTCTTTGGCATTTCAAGTAGCTATGGCTGGCGGGAGGAGTCCCATGAGCCAGGACCTAACTGCTTTGCACGCTCTTGTTCCTTTGCAAGGAGTATTTGTTTCATTACACAGAGCAGTGAGTCTACAGTTCTTGCAAACAGAACCAGACAGSAGAACTTTCTTTTAGGGGCAAAACATCTATTTATGAGATTACTGCCCCAATTCTTTAGGAAGCCACGTGTGGAGCATGGGATTTCTCAGGGAAGCTGAGAAGGCTCCACGTTCMACAACAATAACAGCTTTGCAAACCCACCCTCCCATTTCAGCACAGTGATCGCTTTGGGATGGCAAAGCTGTGGACAGGAGAGAAAGCCAGACCAGGCAATGGATCTGTCTGCAAAATAATGCAACAAAAATGTTGTGGTTTTGCTATTTTGGCTGGCCCAGTTGCTGCTTCTCTGGCCAGRCTCAGGAACAACTGTGCTGGCCCAACAGAGAGCGCAGGGCTGGGCACAGCTCACTGGCATTGCCCATCCTTAGCATGACAATTGGAATGACTTTACACAGACCCGTGACTCTGGAAAAACCTACCTGTAAGGATCATTAGGGTCTTTGGCGTCACAGACGTCCGCGTGGCCATGGCAGACGCAGCGCCCTCCAATGCTGATATCTTTGATGCTGTAGTAATACTGGAGACCACGAGAAACGTTGGTCATGAAAATGGTTATGGATAAACTTCACAGGTGCTTCCACCTGCGTGCACACAGACCATGAAAAACTGTCTTGAGACTCAATAGGGCTTTATTCCCTAAAATGAGTCTCCCCACGTTGGCAAACTCAGCCTCACTAGAGGCAATGGCTGGCTGCAATCTCAGGACAGCAACATCTGCCACCGGCCAGCGAGGACCTCAGCCACAAGCTAGGACTCCCAACACAGCCAAAAAGCCAGGGGCAACCCCAGCAGATGTTTCCCAGCTCCCTCTTGCTGACCCCAATGCAGAAGTCYCCAGCAGCAGCATGTGCTGCAGATGCCTCCACCTTGGCCAGAGCCAAGGGAGAAACCCCAAAGCAAAACCCAGGGACGTCTTCTCCCCTAGAAATGTCAAATACTGCCCTCAAACCCTTCCATCCCATAGCAAGAGGGATCACGGGCTGCCTTACCCTCCTGGTCACCGTAGGGTCCCGTAACGCTTTTCCCATGAGATGCCCCAGCAGGGTGTTGGTCTGCAGGAAGCGCAGCCTGATATTGGTGGCTTTGGTGAAGTTCCGCAGGAGAGGAGAATAGGAGAAGTTCATGGCTCCTGGGCGCCCGTTTACCAGGGACACAACAATCTKTGAGTGCAAGGAGGGGAAAAAATACAACAATCAGTGTGATCCCCTGAGAGGAGAGGAAATTAACTTCCCCCTCAGCCAAACCCAGACCTGGCCCCCTTCAAGAAGACTGAATCAGTTCCCTGCCAGCCTCGTTCTCTGCCACTGTGTAGCTTAACTCACATCCAAAAGAGCAAAGCAATTACTAAGAGCATCTGCAGCCACCGGGAAAACAAAAGCAGAATTCTGTTATCTTTTTTACACCCCTAAATGACTGCCAAAGAAATCCGCTCCACAGAGCTAATCCTTACGCACAGTTTTGGCATCAAGCACAGCTCTCCCTCATGCCAAGCCGTGGCTCACATCAAGGCTGCTCAGTCCCCTTGGGCACTCCTGTCCAGTGCAAACACTGGCCCCAACCTGTCTACAGCTTTTGCCTTACAGAGGAGAAAGAATTTAGCTTTGGCAGAGCCTGAGGACCAGTTTTTTGTCATCGTGGCCATTCTGCTTTCCCCTCCTCCTTGCCGTCATCCTCAAAAGCTTCCTGCTGGACCTGTGCTTTGTGCAGAGAAACGCCCGCGGGCCCYGACCCTTCCCAGGCTGCTGGGACTGCAGGTCCCGTGCTGTCCTCCCGCTCCGGAGGCACGAAGGACTTTCTTTGTCCATGCAAGGAATCAGCGATCAGTGCTCACACATTGGGAATCTTTATCTTGAGGAGCCCAGCTGTCTCCCCGTTGTTTTCCCAGGCACAGAAATTCAGGGAACGCTGGCTAACTGCTCACCTCCCCGTTTTCCAGCGGCACGATCCGGGAGTACTCCGTGGTGCAGATGGCGTGGTCGTCCTTGCTGATGCGGTCCACCGTGTGCAGGCCAAACTTCTCTATGCAGTCCCGCTTGGAGGCTGTTCATCACCGGGGAGCAGAGCAGGAAGAGGAGAGGAGCAATTTGGACCCCGCAATCTCCCCATACTCGCCAGTCGCAAAGAAGTTTATATGCTCCATGTTAAGTATTCATTAGACATATATTGCCTTGCATCACYCATTCTCTCACGGTTAAAATATATGTCCTCCTCTCCAAGCCTACTCTGGAGGGAGCCACTATGAGAATAGYCAGAAATCCCCCCAAAGGCCACACTGCAGTGAATGATTCAGCAACAGGGCAAGGCCTGTGAGGCCCTGAGCTCCATCCCCACCAGGTTTTAAGCTCTAGTTGATCTTAACCATGTCCCCACTGCTGCCTTGCAGGGCAGGGAGGAGCATCGCAGCAGTGACACAGACACAGCTCCCAGCCCTGGGCGTGCACAAGGAGCGAGGTGACCATGGAAAACGTCCCCTCTCCAGCCCAGCTCCACCACCCAGCGTCAGCGCTGTACGTACAGGCGAAATACTGCCAGGGCTCGTAGGTGAGGCCGAAGTCAGTGGAGCGCTCCAGCACCCAGAGGTCCGGACGGGGAGAATTGGCAAACTTGATGAGGACGTACGCCACGTGGAAGAGCTGGAGGGGAGGAACGTGGAGTTAGGTGGTGCTCAAGGCTTCACCAACACCTCGTAGGGCTCAGCGGTGCCACCCAAGGAGCTCTGAGAGTCCTGCCTGCTGAGATCCACCCCACTGCTCACAGCATCACTATACTCCCCTTTAGGGCACCTCCTGCTTCACCCAAGGGACCTCAGTTTTGTCGCTGGGGGCAGAAGAACTCTGGCTCAGCTCCTTGTTCCAGGTGTCCCAGCAATGGGAGCCCAGGAAACCCTCTTGGCTTGAGCACAGCCCTAGTGCTGAGCTGCTCCCACTCGTCTGGACACCGACGTGTGCACACACTCCCCTTGCCAAGAACAAAATAAATGTACTCCTCAAAGAGCTAAAATGTCAGCCCTAGAGAATAACAAAAGCTCCAGCAGAATTTCCCTTCCCCGGCTGGCACGGATGTGCTCCAAGAATCCCCCCTTCCATCATGCTGTCAGAAAGCCATATTTAAAGGCAAACGAAGTTCTCTTATCGGRCAAAATTCCTAATGTCCAAAACAAGCCCAAAGGGAGGTTAGCGCCTGGAAAGCTGCAATTTGTGGCTTGATGGTCCCTGCTCATAGGGAGCCAGCAATGGTGAGCACCCAGCCCTAAGGACACGCGGGTGCTAGGGGAAGGTCCACAGTCCTGTGGAGGGACACGAGGCCTCCGCCGAGAAATGCACTGGGCAGGGTTCTCTTGTCCTTTCTTTCTTTCTTTCTACCCCCTTTTCTGGGCGCAGGAGAGCCCAGAATTGTGCTCCATGCTCCTAAACTGCATTCTTGCTATAGGGAGCTTCCCAAGAGACCCATCCCAAGCACAGTGCGAGGGCATATATCCAAGGCTAGGGCTGGGACGTTGCTTTATACACTTCCTTGGGGCTTTTTGCAAGGAAGCACAACCACCTCTGCTTCCCTGCAGGTCTGGCCACGATCTCTTGGCTAAATTCCCGCTCAGRAATCCCGATCTTGCTTCCACTCTGACCGCCCTGGACCTTGTCCTTGGACGGGAGCCACATCCCCATATTCAGAGAAGCTTCTTGTCAGATCCGTGGCTCCTCTGCCCCTCTGTCCGACAGCTCCATCATCCCGGACACAGCAGCCGGCCGGAGGCGGAGCGCTGCTCCCAGCGCATACGTTGGGAAAACTCACCAAGACGGCGCAGCAGCTCTAAAAATAGGGAGAACTGGCAAGAAGGGCAGAGTTCCCATTCCCTATTTAGCTCCACTACAGTTCTGCCCAACCAGTATGGCAAGAGAAACATCTTTTTCCCCCCCCCAAAGCCTTTATTTAGCTCCTAGTATCAGCACGATGAACAAAAACCTCTTTGCTCTCAGAGGCCTAGTCATTTTTTTCCCCTTTTCCATAGAGAAGGGARGTGAAACACCAGATTTAATGCACACATTCGCCTTGGGATAAGCAGATCCCATATTATCCCTCAATGTCCTACCTGCTGCTAAATATCCCGCAGGATCGTGCGCATGGATAGAGTTACCAGGCTGCTCTACTTCTGCTTGGGATTCCCTGGAAGTGCCGGCTGGCCGGAATSTCCAGGTCCGTGTCCTGCCCCGCTCTTGTCTTTCACCTGCAGCCACTTTTCCTCATTGGTGTCATTSATTTACACGTTAGCACCCTAATCAWCTCCCTGCTCAGCTTCAGCTCTCAAACCCCTGCATACTCCTGGCTCAGAGACCTCTATATTAGAAGAGATCCTGTATATTCAAGGGCTCTGGTTTTCAGCCCTGCCACAACGGTAGGAGACGCTCGGAATTGAGGTGCAACATTTCTTAGTGGCCGTGGCACCTCCCTTCTATCAACGCACAGAAACCAAGCGGGTCAAAGCAACAACCTGGAGCACCAGGTGATGAAAACGCCCTGCTAAAAGTCCACGTCCTCCACCCCTTTGCAAGCCAAGGAGAGCGGCCCCGTCAAGAGGGTTTCAGCAGCTCCATGATGCAAAGTGSCGGCCCGCGCGGAGCCGGAGCTGGCGCATGGAGCTGCCTCCCCCGGAATGTCAGAGCGCGGAGGGCCAAAATTCCTCCACTTCCTCCAAAGTGCTCCGAGCTGGGAGCCTGCGCTGACCTTTCGGGCTGCTTCAGTTCTTCCCTTCGGCGATTAAAAAAGGAACAGCAGCCTGGACATCTAGATTTGCATCGTGTCTGCATGGAAATGGCCAGGCTTGGGGCGGGGGGAGCTGAAAAGAAAACCGTGGTGCTGGTTTAACACAGGGCACCTGCATGGGGCTGCTAAACTGYACAGAAAAACAACTCGGTTTGCATGGAAAATGAAGTGCTCGAAGGCAGTGAAGTAGCAGAGCAAGGGGAGGGAGGACCAAGAACAGGAAAAACTGGTACTGTGGCCCAGGAGAGGGTGCGAGCGGAGGGCCGAGCTCTGCAGAGCTGCTCCCAGAGCAGGCCCTGCTTTACAGGGGCTCGAACCCACCGGGCTGGGCCGCCCCAGCAGCGAGTCCCCAGCTCAGCTCCTCGGACACAGGATCGGGTGGGAGACAAGGGGAGGAAGCCGAATTCCCAACGGATCCGGCAGGGGAGCGAGCGGAGCCGCGCGCCGCAGGGCGGACGGGTCTCTGCCGCCGGRGGCTAAAGGGCAGCATCACGCGGAGGATTAACGGAGCAGGAATGCAGGGCAGGAGGGAGGCGCCGGCAGGCACCTTGTGACCAGGCCAACGAGCAGACGCTGCAAGAGGGCTAAAATTCTACTTTCTTTTTCTTATTTTCTTTTTAAATGAAGCATTATGCACRACGCCTGAAGGCTTTGAGCACAAACTGCAGCAAGGTGCTCCGAGGGAAGCACAAGTGTAGCCATCCGGGATGTGCTACAATCCAGGCAGGCTGCATGGAGCAGTCTCACGAGGAAAACAAACATCCCCATTGGCACAAAGCAAAGGATCCCTCGAGCTTCCCGGTGTGCCGGCTCCGCTGCAACGCGTTACCTCCCCTCACGCATTCGCTTCAACCTCTGCTGCTCTTCTCATCTCCAGCCCCTTCCCGGCCCAACTTCAGAAAGAACATTTACCACCCCAGACTGAACAGGGTAAACAAGATACAGAAATAAAGAAGGAAGAGGCAGCCCAGGGGAAGGAGCCCCCAAATCCCCAGTTCTGCCCAGGCTCYGGGTCCAAATCGCAGCTCCAGGACTTGCATTTCCCCCTGCCCTCCGCAGCCATTGCCTCATTTCCAAACCCAGCTCAGACATCCCGGCCTTTGACGGCCGATGCTAACGAAGCCCTGCACGCAATTAGCAATCCCACAGCTGCCTCCCCGGGGCACAGGGGCTCCAACCCCCAGAGGGGCTGCCGGGCACTCRCCCGCTCCCGCCAAGCGTCACGGGGCTGGGCGAGTTTTGTGTTATTTTTAGGACTTCAAATTACGGAGGGAGATCCGGGAATACTTCACAAATCCAGCCCAGTTCCCACAAAGTTCAAGACCCAGTTGCTCACAAACTCCTTTTATCCTCAAGGGCCTGGTCTTAATGTTYGGCTTATGCCCTCTTGCTTTTATTGGTATTTTAATTTTTAAAAATATTCCTATTAAACACTRTTTTAAAGGGAAAATATGCTGCAGCCTTTGGGGGTGGGACAGATATTTTAAAGTGTTTTCCACATTGGGAACAAAGGTCTAGAACAGCTGAAAAGTCCCTTCATRGTCTCCTCCTTCCTTTAGCTTAGGGTTGTGGTGAGAAAAAAAGGGGGGGAGAGAGAGGACAAGGATGGGGCCTCCAAGAGAGACCAGCAGTGATTTGTACTTCAATCTCTGCAACCCAAAGTTCTGGGCAATGTGCTCCATAGGCAGCATCCAAGTCCATTCCTACATCCACCTATGTCCCCAAAGAGCACCTGGCTGTGCAAGAGCAGAGGGGAGCCACATGTCCCCAAACTTCAGTGACATTGTTACCCAAGATCAGGCGGGACAAGCACCAGCCCATGTCCCAGGACCTTCCTATTTGTGGAAGAGCCCCGGTTGGGATCGCTACAGGCTGGAGCATCCTCGGCACGAGCGCAGCAAACGCTGGCAGAGGCTGGAATACTGCACGGAGCGGGAATTTATCCCTCCTCCTCCTCCTGATCCAAAATAGCCCCCTCGGCGGCTCCRGGGTCAGCTGAGGAGAGAGCAGCCRCAGGCTGCRGATGGGCCGTGCAGAGGGAGGCGGCACTCGCAGCCTCGGGGAAGGGGCCACCGACGATTGCTGATTTTTTAAGCAATTTTTTCAATTAAACAGCAGCTGCCTGGGGGCAGGAGGAGACGCTCGGTTATYGAGTCCCCCTGCACACAAGGAAAGGGACGGTGAAGGACCGGGGCGAGACGGCGGTGCTGTCGCGCGCTCAGCGAGCGCTCGCGCTCCCTTGTCTGCGGCGCATTACGCTGTGACATATTTATTGCCATCCCCGTCGGAAGAAAGAAACATTTCTCTCCCGGACATAATGAAGAACAYGCTTCCAGTGCTTAACAGCTGGAAGCTGGAAAGGTGGCCAAAGAAAATCCCTCAGTTTTCATTCTTGCCTTTAAAGCAAGCGTCTGGCRAACTCGTTCACTGGGGCAGAGGATGTCAAACCCGGCCACAGACCCCAGGCGGGGACCCACGGTTGTATCAACGATACCAACCCCAGCGCGATACCAACAGCTCCTTTCTGTCTGCTTGACCTCCGTGGGATGAGGAGGCCGCCGGGATTTAATGAAATCCAGCAACTCCTCCAGGCAGAGGCTTCGGTTCCTATTGGCTGCCCCGACATCAGCAAATTCTCCGGTCTGCCCCCAGATCTTCCTTGGAGGCCCCGAGGTGCCCCAGAGAGCAAGGCCCAAAGTCCCTGTTTTAAGGGAAATCTTCCCCAGCGGCCAGGGAACTGCAGCTGCCTCCCTCTCCATCACCATCCTCCTCCACAGACCTTCCCCCCCTACCCTAAGGGTCTTCCCAGAGTCTGGAGCCATGGAGCCATCCAGCATCACCGAGCAGCGGTTCCAAGAGGGGGACGAGGGGAAGCAGCGTCCGTCTTGGTCCTTCCTCACACCTGGACCGCGTTGTCTTGAGATGGTCCTGGGCCACCCCAAACCTTCCCAGTTCCTTGGGAGGGAGGACTAATATGGACTCACTTTTAAACCACATCAGGTGTTTGGCAGTGCCGCTTCGCCAAGGGCCGATGCTCCCAACGCATCTCCGGCTGTGCCGGGCAGGGAGACACCAGGACGCCAAGGGGAGGCCAACTGCAATCCCCATCCACCCTGCTTAGTGATATCTAACCCCAAACAGCCCTGCCCCACCTGCTCACATGGTTGGGGGGAATTTCTGGCTGATGAGGCACAAAACCCTGTGTCAGGATGGGAGGGCAGGGCAGAGCTCCAAGCGCCCAGCATGGACGTGTGGAGCATGGATCCTTCTTCTGACCTAGTTTCTATTCTCAGAGGAGCCTGGGGCATTGCTTGGCACAGCTGAGACGGTCACTGTCCCCACAAGGCACCTGTCACCCCTCTCCCTTTTGGAAACCCAACCTGGGGCAGTTACACCACAAGTTCACCCACATCCTGTCCAGGGCTCATCCTGCCCGCAGCCCCAGGGGAGGCGCAGACGGCACCACGTCACCCAGCTGAAACCAAACACCGAGATGGGGAAAATAACCCCCAAGCTGCTCCAAACATGAACTCCCAGGAGCCTCCGGCTCTGCAGGGCAGCGGGTCCACGTCCCCTCCTTGTCACCATGGCAAGGTAGCACCCGGGAGCTGGCCGTGCTTGGTAGCCCAAGGGAGCCACCTCTCCGCACAGCCCTCAAGGGGAGATCAGAAACGTTTTCCACATGAGCATTTGCAAACAGTGTCTTTCAACACATCCAGACCAGACTCTCAACCTGCTGTTCCCAGGAGGGGTCATTGTCTTCCAAAGGAGAGAGGCAGAGCCGGGCACGCAAACAGGGTGGCCGCGAGGAACCAGCGCTGCTGGCCGCATTGCACAGAAGAAGCCCTTGGGGGGTCCCCCATTCGAGCACCCTGAGGGCCCCCAGAGACCAGCTCTGCTTGAGGAAGCACCATCGTCCCAGTGCTTCCACCGAGGCACCGGGGTCACATTCTGCTGGGAGCAGGGCGTGGAATCCAGCGGGGCTCGGCAGCAGTCGCTYCACCTCTGCGGCGCTTTGAAGAGCTCCCTCCCTTCCCTCCACGCTCCAGCCAAGACAGCAGACACTGGGTGGTCCCCGCCGAGGCTGTAAATTGGCTTGTTGAAAGCCTTAGCAAGAGGGAGGTCAGATGCCTCATAAACGGAGCGGGAACAACGGCGCTGCAGAGCTGTTTGCACGTTGTTCACGGGCCACGCGCGCGCCCAGGGCGGCTGCACCGCACAGGGGTCACACACGACCACGTCACCGCRTTCCTTGAATCAGCAGAGACGCAACTCTGAGCGTCAGCCCCACCAGGGCCAAGGCACGAGGGGAGCAGGTGCCACACTTGGCTAGGGACAGTAAACGTGGAAAACGTGTCCCCTTGCGGAGCAGGGCCCAGCTCTGCGCTCCCGCTCTCATGCAGCCAAACGRGCACCTCCTTGCAAGGAGCAGTGATAGCACCCCCAGGCTCTTCTGCGAGCTCAACCACATGAAGCAACACCGTGAACACGCCTGCACCTGTGTGTACACACACAAAACACACATGCAACACCCGGACAGAGACCAGGGCTGCCTGGAAGGGACCACACACTGCAAAGGCACTGCTGAAACGGGACAGTGGAAGAAAAGCACAAGCAACCACAACATCTCCAAGCAGAGGCAGCAGCCAGGTTGGGGACAGGCCGGACACTCCACATGGACCAAGTGACACATCCCCAAGCTGCAGAACCCACGGGTCTGCAACCTGCTCCAAGCCCCCGGCCTCAGCCCTCCGAACAGGAACTGCCTCCCAGGG
The DNA here is from genome assembly GCA_003342815.1 of Eudromia elegans. Taxonomy (NCBI): domain Eukaryota; kingdom Metazoa; phylum Chordata; class Aves; order Tinamiformes; family Tinamidae; genus Eudromia; species Eudromia elegans. The sequence goes on from PTEX01000096.1 coordinate 1,226,243, forward strand.
GTTTCACTTCAGGTGGGGCCCGAACACCTTCGTCCTCCTCCTCCTCCATGGTGCTGGGAGCTGCAGCAGCGCTGCCTGCAAACCCCCCTTGCTGCTCCTGCTGCCCAGCCCCGGGGAAAGAGCGGAGATAAGGGGAGAGCTGGAGTGGGGCTGCAGCAAGCTCCTGGAGAGCAGATGAAAGGGCTGGGTGTGTGAGCACACACACTTGATGGACAGACCACTGGGGAGGGCAGGGCAGGGCAGGGGCACGCGGAGGGAGGGCGCCCGGATCACTTGGGAGGTGGAAAACAAGGGTTTTAAGCCATGAGTGCCCTGGTCTGATGAAACACATCCCAGCACAAGAATGGCCCTTCACAAAGGGCTCTGCACCTGCCCAGGCGTGCTGGTATGCTGGGGGAGTTTTCCACCCCATCTCCAAGCCACAGGGACCTGCAGCATCAAGGGGCAACCCCGACTCTCTGCACTCATCCCAAGCCCAGGGCAGCAGCCACAGCAGCTCTGCAGAGCCCAAAGCAGCCACCAGCTCCTGCCCACTCAGTCACGGCTCCGTTCCGCACATTGGAGCTGCTGCCCRGGGCACAAGTTAAGCTGGGAATAATATTTCCATGGAGCCCTTTCCCATGCACGCAGCTCTCCAGGCTCCTGGATGAGACGCGCTCATTTTTCACACTGCTAAGGGCAAAGCAAACAGCTTAAGTGCCTCTGTTCCTCCGCTAACCCTCAAACACRTTTGCTGCCTATCTTATCAGCACAGCCTTAGTGGCCTTTCTAAGCTGGCCTTCAGAAACCTCGAGTAGGGGGTGGAAAAGAAGAAAAAAAATGAAAAAACCACCCTTCTATTCAYACATAGCAAAGCACAGCACATTTTCAAGAGGACATTCCTGCCACCCAAAGCAAACAGAGCTTCCCGACTCCATATTCCATATATTGTTTGAGTTTCAGTCCACAATATCTACCCGGGTTCACTTGAAAGACAACTTGAACTTAAGACACTCTCAGGAGTTTCTGGAGCAGTTTATGACCGAGATGGAGACGCTGGACAAAAGAATACTTTTGTTTCTGGCTGACCAAAGGGTTCAAATTCAGTCAAGGCAATTTACTACTTTTCTTGATGCAGTTATTACAGATCTGCATTTGTTACAAAAAAAAGGGTAGTCTGCCATGATGGGGGGCTTGGATGTCACCAAGATGAACCTGCAGTTGCAAAGTGGTAAACTGTGCAGTGAGAAGCATCTTAATCACACAACTAAACCTCTGAGAAAATCTGAAAAAACCCAAGTATCGTACACTTAAGTCACCCAAACTAAAAAAACCCACCAATTTTAWTCTTGACAAGGCTCAGTTTGCATGTCTGCAAGACAGCAGTTTTGCATCAAAGAAAGGCTTTTGTTTGGAAAAGGATCCATTTGGTCCACTGCCCGCCAAGGTGGTCCCCTTCCTTGTGCTGACGGAGCCAGAGAACATCCCGGTCACACGTTGCACCTCCAGGGCGCAGGAAAGGCCCTCCAGGTCACACGCCAGCCTCGGCCCCGAGCGTTTCCTTGGGACGTCCTTTCGGAGGCCGGGAGAACAAAGCCACCTTGGCCGGGGGCCACGGCCACAAGTAAATACTTCCCCCATTCCCTTGGATTGGGTGGATATCCTGTTACAAACCCGCAAGCAAGGAAGGGTGAGGTGGGGAAGGAAGGGGAAGAGGATGAATTAGCTAAAAACTGGCACAAAGTGATGGGATCTGGCATGCCACAAAAACCACCAAGGGGATCTTCACACTCACGCAAAGCTAGGAAAGCCCAAATTCATCCACACCAAAGAGCAGTAGTACCTAAGTCCTTCCRGGAGCAGAGCTGCTGGAATCAACCCATCTCCATCTGCTTCTGACCCTACCACTTCCTTCCCTCTCCATTCCCCTCTTTCTTTAAACTCGCCTCTCCATGGGCTCAATTCAGCTCTGGAAACTTTTCAGGAGCCACTTTTGGGCAGCAGCTCCAGGTCATTCACATATGGAGAAGACCCAGCTCCAAGAGGGCCTCTGCTCTTGACCATGAGCACAACAAGGACGTTCCCAGGCTCGCCCAAAGCTTCCAGACCTTCCAGCAACATCCCTGCTCGGTGTTTGTGCCTCCCGTCTCCTGCGAGCTCCGGCCGCACCGCACTGAGCGCGCCGGTCGTTGGCAGGTTTTGACAATGCAACCCCGGCACGTGCCAGCAAGCTCATTCTTCCTAAAATCTGTGTCCTCGCTGTGCTCTGGGCTAGCATTTGTCAGGCAGCTCCCCCACCGCGGCRGCATCGCTCGGCGCTGGCTTAGCTGACCCAACAGCAGCGCATACCGGGGCCGCAGCGGGATTAACATTCCCGATGCCGCTGCTAGCGCCGGCACAGAGCTGCAGCTCCAGCCTTTGGAGGCAGTTCCTACTGCCCCTGGGACACACGAGGCTCACAAGTACACATATTTTGTAGCAAAACCCAAGAGAACCTGGTGTTTGCGGTTCCATTTACAAACACTTGAGGCAACCTGCTGCAAGASGGAGAGCAATGATTGGTAAAGAAAGGGAAAAAGAAAAGGTAAATCCTGAAGCCCAGCCAAAGTTTGATGCCCACTGAAATTTGGGTGCATGCAGACTTTGCAGAAGACTGAGAAAGGATTAAGCRTCAGCTTTAGCAAACAACCAGGACAACATGATGAAGCCGGTGGTAGTGACTTCTGTTTGCAGTCCTGCGCCTGTGTTTACAGTTTGCAGCTATGTGCAAACACCAGAGTCATTCTTTTCCTCTTCCCATCGGGGCTTGGCATCATAGGTGTTTAATTGGATCCAAGAGATCCTACGGCAACGGGCTGACTGTTTATGGTCACACTGCATGTTCTCACCCACAGTGATGGGAACCCACAGGAACCCATAAGCAGAGCTCAGCTGAGCACACGATGGAGCTCCCCCGACCAAGGGGGCTCAAGATGCCCAGCAGAAGATGCAATATCATTCCCCAAGCAACTAGTGCTGAATGATACTCACATACACGGTAAGTAAATCTGCTCAAAACGTGTGATTTTCAGCACATGCTGRTACAACAGCACAAGCTGTCAACGATGCCCAACTCTCCTCGGAAAGAGGCACTTCATTTCAACAGAGCCTGGTTTCCAGGCAGGCTGTGCTATTTGTGCTAGACAAACACATCTTCTCAAGAGGGACTTGGCTAATTTAACCCCCTGCAAAGTGCCCGAGCTTCTGAAGGCAGGTGTGGCTGGGAACAAGAGGCATCAAGTTTTCTATTAGCTTGATGGAAATCTTCATCCCCATGTCTGCCATAAACATTATTCCAGCAGCAGCCAAAAGCTTCCACCACCCCTTATGCACTGAAAGGAAGGAYAAAACACTTCAAGCAYCATCCCMCMMCTRTCCTTCACAATCCTCAATCCAAACCACCTCARAAGAGGCCTAAGAAAACAGCTGGATGCTGAGCTCCTAGATGACACCAAGATCTGCCCTGTCCATCTCCTGAGCTCAGATKAGCTGTCACTGATCCAAACTTCACCCTCTGTTTCCCAAGCTTACTTGTGGCTGTCTGGCTAGTTGATCAGATGCCTAAAACAGAGGTTTGAATCTTCTTCTTCCTCCCTCAACCACTTAGGATAAAACTGCCATCCAACCCACCAGTTCCTCTTTGCCACACAGATATCACCTTCATATTTCAACTCCATTCCTTGTCCAGACAGCCTGGCTCCTCCTAAGCCTTGCAATCAATCTCTATAACTCACCACAGCTGTTTCCTAACCATCTCTAAAGCCAAAACACTCTAATTGGTGCCCCAAGCTTCATCTTAAGCACCACAGTCTGCTTTTCTTGGGTTGACCAGCACAACTGCAGTGCACCCATGAGCCACATAGAGGAGTTTGCWGTCCCATCACTCCAGGCACCCGTCTCTCACCCTGCATCTTTCCACACTGCTCCCCTTTGTCTTCTCTCCCTGCAGAGCAATGTATTATTTATATTGCCCTGCTTGGCATTAAGCACAGGCAGGAGGTGTGGGATATGAGGAGCACTCAATGCAGGGAACAGGAAGCGGCTGGGATCAAGGCTGGGCACAGCCTGGAGGCCCACATTTTATGACTATAATAAAAGGATGAGGCAGAGAGATGAAAGCAGAGCTTAGGCTGCCTTGGTAGAGCATCAAACGAGGGGAGCAGAGGGGATAGCGCAGGCTCGAGGCAGCAGGATTAGGTGCGGGATCACAAATGCCTTTCAGTATCTTCCCTGCCAGGCCAGTGCGTTGGAGCTGGGAAGCAGCAGCCCGGGAGCTGGAACAGCTTCCAGAGGAGGAGGAACTTCCCACTTGGAGGACTCTTCCACTGCGAGCAGGACAAGAGCTGGTGCTCCTGTGCCAGGCCACGGGGCTAGTGCAGTCTAACCTGCATCAGGCTCACCAGGCATGGGGCCAGCAGCATCTCCAAGGCACCAGACCTGAGCTGTACTCCCTTGGGTGCTCACACAGGGCAGGGGCTCCAGGACAGCCACACACACCCACGCCAAGAGGGGAGGACGATGGAGGCAGTGAGGATGAAGGCAGCCCTCGGGATGGGGCTGCACACAGCAGYGCCAGGAGCTTCAGCGGGGCCTTGGCTCAAGAAACCTTCCTCCTCCTCCTCCCAGCAGATTGCCCTTGGACCTGTCCCTCCGAGGCTCTGGGGGCTSTGCTGTGGTAAATGCTGCACATACAAAGCTGTGGAGAGGGACGTGTTCTCCCTGTTTTGGGGACTAAAGTAGGAGAACCACTAACAGACCTGTTCAAGCCACCAGCACGCCCAGCATCAGAGGGGGAATCTCAGCTCGGGCTGGCTACAGACCTGCCCAGGGAGAGAAAAGGCTCTGTAACCCCTGCTCCAAGCTGGAAAACACAACCTCTGGTAAACAGAGGCCTGACCTGGACAGTTGTGGTCTGTTTTAACTGGCCTGGTACAACCCCAGGCTGGAGCAACCCCAGGAGCGTGTCCAACACCAGCACCTGAGCTGGAACAAGCCACTGGGGACCAGCCCAGCCGCCTTCCCGGGAACAGCAGCGAGTCCCTGGGTCTGTCCTCCAGAGCTCGGAGCTGCCGCCTTGCCCGGCCTGGGGGTCCCCCCTCATCCCGAGGAATCCCAGGGCCTCTCCAGGTGGGAATGGCAGCCCGGCATGGCAGGAGACTTCACTGTCTGCCTCCTTTCCACACCAGAATCAAAACACACAATCACACCTAGGAAGGAATTATAGTGGGAATCTTGCACGCACTTTGGAATAGGAACCATGATCCTTTCATCCGTCTTACCTAGAGCTGTTGGGGAGCGGTCCAAGGCTCAGGTTTAACACCCGTTGCTGGCTCAGGTCTAGGCAGAGCCAGGTCAGGAGAAATGGCAGCTTTGACTGACCCTACTGTAAGTACCAGAAAGCCAAGAGACACTTCTCTAGGTACACGATAAACCATGGTCCTGTTCCCTYGCCTAGAGATCATCATCTCAGGGATGACGAAAGGTTCCTTCAGACTGGCCCCAGGAGCTCAATTCTCAATCCTTTTCATTTCCTTTCCTCCTGTTTTCATAAGTCCCCGATGAACACAACTCAAAACGCAGCTCACGKCAGGCTTCCCGCTTCCGTGCGTGTTCCGGCTGCCAGGAGCCGKGGGCTCCGCAGGGCAGGGGGTTCCCGTGCGGGGTGAGCGGTCACGGCCCCTCCGCAGCAGCCGCGCGAGCGCCGCTCCAAGCGCTGCCAGACACGGCCCCGACCCCTCGGGCAGAGGCTTTTCACACATAAATCCCGCTCCCGGCTCGGAGGAGGAGCGGATACCTCTAGGGGTGTAAATCACAACCCTCTGCAGAGCTTCGTGATGAAGTYCTGCTCCTCTCCGGTGTCACCAGGGCAGGAATCCCGGGGGACGTTATCCAGGTAATTAACCCCAGGCAAGCGCTGGCACGAAGCTCCTGCCCTTGCACGGCTCGCAAGCATTCCTCCCCCCAGYATTTATCACACATAAAGCACCAGCTACCCATGAAGATCCCTGGGGAGGGCTGGCCTGGCTTCACCTCCWCGCGAGGAAGATGTCAGGGCCTGGCAGAGCGCCAGCCATTCATGTCGCTTTAAACCTCCCGATTTGGGTCAGCTCTGACTCAAAAGCCCTCCTTGAAAAAACCCTCTTCCATCACACCCTTTCCTCCCCCCCCCCCCACGGCACTGAATCACAACGGGACCACGGAGGACAATCCCAGTGAGTCACGGCCTCCTGTCCCCGCGCTTGGCACAGCCCCTTTGCAGCAGAGGCACCAGATGCTTCCCAGTTTTCCAGCTGACCTGGAGGCTCCGGGCAGGAAAGGGAAGACCTTGGAGCTGAGCAGCAATACACAGGCTCAGCGGCCCCGACACCCCTCCATGGCCCTTTGCGCTGGCAAGGACAGGATGATCCCATATGGAATAAGTCCAGATGGGCCAGCAGCAGCACAGCACCCAGGATTGCCCTCTCATGGGAGCAGCATCCTCCAGGTCCCCAACTCAACGGGACTTGCATGTCAACACAGTGCCAAGACATGGCACTGGGACCATTCAGAACCACCAAATTTGTTCACCCTAAGTTATAAACCTACTAAATCCTTATGCTTAAAATTGCAATTAAAAGCAAGAGATTTATTTATTCTCTGCTTATCCTCCCTTCCCAACAGTTTCCAAGATGCAGTCAGTGTTCCTCTTTGGGGATGTTTGCCCCATTTCTGCCTCCCAGATCACAGTAGGGCACAGGAGCTCTGGGTGACTTCTCCTCCTCTACCACTTTTCCACCCTAACCATTCCAGAATGGAAAACCCTTTCCTTGCCGAGGAGGCCGGAGCAGCAGCCGCTCCGCAGGGAGGTGTCGTTGGCACCAGGATGACACAACATGAGTATTCAGGGGACCAACTCCAGCCCTTTCCTAAACTGCTGTTTGCTGCCCCRGACAACATTCCTCCCTCTCTCCTTCCCGGAGGATTTTAACACCCCTACGAGGAGCACAGAGCTCCCACATGGATGCACTACATCGGCTGTGCTCCGGCACTGGTGACCACGGCAGAGGGAGGAGAGCTCTTAACRACCCTCGCTCAATTAAGCCTTAATTGAAGCAAAAGCTCCCCAGAGGGCTGCGTGGGGAGACAGGCCGCGTCTGCCAGCCAAATGCTGCTCCCAGACATGCCTTGCAGGGTGTTACCTGCACCGCTTCACAGGTATCCAAGGAATTTCCAAGCCCCGCTTCCAGTTAYGGCAGCCTGCCGGAGCACGCGGAGCCGGCTGCTCCCGAAATTCCTTTCCTCACCTCCCTCCCTTTTGCACAGCCTGCGCTTCAAGAGGAGGAGATGAGGGATTCTCTGACATTTTGTCTTATTTCTACAGCCTGACCCAGCCAAACCAAAGAGGGAAGAGCAAAGCGGCGCGGGGTGCAAGCAGGTCAGTGCATGCGCCCTCCCCACGCGCCATTGCTATAGGGAGGAAGCTGCTAACACCAGGCTGAAGCCAAAGGATCGAGCTCCTGTTGGGACAAGCTGGGCAACCACCCCCTTGGCAAAGGCAGGAGGGATCCCGGCCCAGCAATCACAGCTGCACCYTCTGCTGCCAACCTTGGTGGAGCGAGGCTGCGATGCCAGCCCTCGGGATACAGATCAGCAAACACAGGGGCTTGGGAAAGGAGGGTGGGAAAGGGAAAGGCAGCTTTGTGTGGGGCTGGCGGCAGAGCAAGTGCAGCAGAGACCAGTGCAATCCCTGCCTGCTCCCAGGGCATCCCATTAACCTGCTAAACTGCCACACGGAGGCCAGGAGATGCTCCAGACCCCCTTGCCTGATGCTTGCAAGGCCTTGGGGCTGTTCAGGAATGAACAGGAGCACCGTGGTCCTATGGGACAAGGGGCATCTCCTGCGCTCCCTGCACATCCCCCAGGATAGCAACTTCCCAAGCCCCACAGCCTCAGACCAAGGACAGATCCATATCCCGCGGATCTTAGGGGTCTCTCTCTGCAGCTTTCAGAAAGGACGTTTCTCCCAACACTTTTCCTCATGCCGAGGGAGGTCCGAGACAATAACACAGCTCGATGCTGCATAAGAGCTGCAGAGGAGGCGGTGGGGCTGGTGGCCAGAGCCATTCCGATGCTAATGCTCCCCGACTTGCCAGCTAGAGACCAAGGACCCATTGTCATCCTTTTTTGCCTTTTTTCTTATTTTATTAATGCAAAGACCTTCAGAATMGACTTGCTCTTTTAGAGTCCCAAAGATTTAAATGCACCAGTTAGAAGTATTATAGCAACCAACCAGCTGTTCATGGCTGGTGTTGCCTGACCTCACTTTTAGGGGGATCCTAAGAGATATCAGCGAATAGCACATAAACTGCATTTAAGGTGGACAACAGCATCTTCTCCCCAGGGTCTCCCAACCTGTCATTAGGGGAGGGTTTGGCACAAAGGACTTGGKTTACCTGTCCGAGGTCCAGGGTGACGTTGACCTGGTTGAACTCCAGGCCCCTGGAGAGRGGGGGGCTCTGCCACCAGCGCTCGGTGCCGTCGATGGCATTGCTTATGGGATGCGCCTTGTTGCTGTTGGCAGAGGAGCAGATGTCGCAGTACTGGCCCTGTTGGAAAGCACAAAAATAGCGTTAAGCTACAGCCAGAAAAACAAGACACCGAAAGAGCAGCACCCTCCAACCCGCATCTGTGAGCGCTGCAATGAGCCGGGTGAGAACAAATTCCAACAGCAACACGTGGATGCAAAGCAGATGGAGCCGGAGCAATTCAGAAACACAGAATCCAAGCCCGACGGTACAAACTGATATGTGAATGTTTTATATGCACCAGCTTACAGCAGGTAGTGGAAAAGAAACAAGGAAGAGCACAATAAAGAGAAGAAAAGGAGCATTCGGGTTGTCCTCGTGTATTTCGGATACGCACCAAGTGTTGGGATAGAGGGGCCTGGACAGAAGGCACCGACCGGGGGCAGAAACAGGCACAGGGACAGCAAGGCCCCTCTCTGCCGTCCCCAGTGCCAAGGCCGGCCACCTTGGGCTTCTCCCCCACAGGCTGCCAGTCCCATGGACACCCCCCATACCCCGGAGCTGCATCCTGATGGCTCCTGGCCGGGATGTGTCCATCCCRCAGCCCTGCTATTCAACCCGCAGCCCTCGGGTGCTTGTCAGCCCATTCATTCCACAAGGAGAGGCCTTTCAACTACATTTTCATGCTCAGTAGCCTGGCAGCCCGGTCCCTTTCTGCTGGTGATGCTCAATGTGAGGCCAGAAAGGACAGCCCCCCTGTCACCATCCTGCTTTGTCAGCGCCCGGGACCTGCTGCCAGAGAAAACAGCTCTGCAGCTTCAGCAGCGCCTCCCTGGCAGCCCTGGACAAAGACCTGGGCTGCTGGGGCTAAGTCTTTCCCATTTAATCCATCGATTTTACCRGAGCCTGCAAATATCCCCCTAAATGGCGCATTCTATGGGGCCTCCGCTCCATCGCAGCCATTGCTGCTGWGAGCGCCCTGCAAGGGAGCTCCGCTGTGGCCACTTTGGTGTCCCACCAGGGCAGYGGTCGAGATGGGGCCGTCTCCTTCCCTCGCTCCAGCTGTGTCTCCATAAGGATGACCCTGCAGAGCAGCCACTTGTGATTTTCCAGTGCCCCAAGCGCTGGGTGCGATCGCAGTCCTGAAGGAAAAGGAGAATTCCCGGCATTCTTCCCCACAGCCTGGCACTGTTATTTGGGGGCAGTTACGCCCCGCGGATCGTTTCAAACGATCACACCTTTTAATTAACTCGGCTACAGGTAGGAAAAGAGCAGCCGGGCAAGCGGAAGGCTGAGGAGGAGGGCAGCAGAACCATCCTGCACAACCCCCTGCCCGCGGGTGCTCCAAGGAGGAGAAATATTCCCGGAACGGAAGGGACCCGCTGCAGAGCGAGGCTTTGAAGGGAGCCGGTGCAACAGGTTGAACGGGGATTGCTGCTGCGYAAATCTGAGGCAAGATTAGAAAATGGGGATAAATAACATCAAAATCAAAGGCTCTCATACCTTAAATTCTTGCTACAGGAATAAGAGCAACCCCAAATCTAAAGTCCACGTGGATGTGCAAGGGAATTTCAAATTTAACAAGGGGGGCCTGACCCTARGATGAGCCACCACGTGCCTGCAGTGGCCACGTTTCCCTCCCAGCTGCTGCAGCTGGGAAGGGGTCAGTGCTCGAGCTGGGATTTGTGCTACCGGGTGTCCTGGACCTGCAGGGGTACCAGGTCCAGAGCGGTTTCAAGAGCACTGAGCATAAAGACGAGTCAGTCCTTGCAATGGTCACTCCGGGCACAGAGRGGCTCTCACAGCAGCCATGGATTTTAATGAAAATGCTGCTCCCGGAGCGGGAGCRCAGCGGGAATCACCCGGGTCTGCTGAAGGAAGAACTCAAGGAGCACCGGGAAGCGGCACAGGACACAGCAAAGCCGATAACGCCGCTCTGGGAGCCAACTGCAGCCTAGASGGATAGGGAGGGGGGTTGGAAAGGGGGAAGCCCTTCCAAAGAGACCCATGCGAGACCCCCTTCTGATGCCCTTCCTGCGGGAATGCGGAGGTTTTCCGGAGGATAATGAGGGCAGCGCGGGTGGCTTTGTCCTCTTTACCCGGCCTCGCTGTGACCCGGCGTCACATCCCCTCACCTCACTTGGGGAGGGCCGCGGGAAGCACGATCCAGTCCCTGCCGCTCGGGATGAGCCCGATGGGGTGGGAAGAGGCAGAGGGCTGAGCAAAGCTCTGTATCTTCTGAGCATCCCACTGGAAAAGCCCATGGGCCCCTGGTTCTGAAAGGAGACTCCAACATCCAGCTTAARCCAGCAGGAAAGGAGAGAACCAACTGATCTCATTGCCTGGATGGTTGCACCAGGGCTCATAGCAGGGCTTTGAGCAGGGGAGCTTCCCTGCAAAGCAGCCGCCACAAGGGGATTTTGCCAAATCTTCCYGAGGGCCACTGGGCTGGGAAGTGGGAACTGCATCAAAGTGCCCCGGTGCTGGAGCTGCAGCCAGGAGAGCAGGATCCGCCGCTGCCGACCAAGGAGCCCCGCTCGGCCCCGGAGCGTCCGGMAAGAGGCTGAACGCCGGAGGGGTTCCGAGCATTCCCGGTGCCGGGACAGCCCCGGCGCCGATGGGAGCCGCTTCCCGCGGTTYGCCCGCCAGGCTGGCGGAGCGGAGGGCAGACCCTGCCGCGTGGGCCACCCTCCCRGGCTGCCCGTTTCACTCCTTGACCACATTTAACATGAAAGTGAATGTACATCACCTCGATGCAACAACTGGGTCCCTACAGTCTCTGYTATTACTGCTTAGAACAAAGTACATGTGAATTGCATTATCTAACAGCACAGCAAGGTGAAACAGATCCTTTAACTTTAGAGGATGGCAAAATACAGAGAAGACCATGCTACTTCTCCCCACTCCCCCTCCATCACATTTTTAGCAATTTCTACAACAAACACAGCAAAACTCCATGTCACAACCCCACAATAGCCCCAAATTTGCAAACAGTCCCACTCCGGTTGAGGCTGGTGTGGCTGGAACAGGAGATTTGCTTCCAAAGCCGATCTCAAAGCAAAGCCGACGTTCCCACCGTCCCCCAAGCAAAAGGCCAGGAAAGGCTCAGGCTGAGAAGGGGGGGGAATTTTCCCTCACTCCCCTCATCACCAGCACAAGAAATAGGGACAACTCGAGCACTCCCTGGGTACAGGTGAGCTCCCCTGCCCCGCACCAGCACCGTGAGAGTCTTTTCTTTGCAGGGGGGGCCCTAGCTGTGAGATCCCACAACAGTTTTACCGGCCACCTTCCCGCGGGGAGAGAATTCCCGGCTCCCCTCTGAGCCGGATCCCGGGAAAAGCTCCGGGACGGYGCGGGCGAACCGCGCGCTCCAACTTTGCTCCTCACTCTGTTCCCTCGCTGCAAACTCGCTGCTCGGCCCCGGATCTCACTCAGCCCCCCAGGTCGGAGCCCCTCGGGTCACACGGAGCCACTCGGGCCAGACCCGCCCGGTACCGGGGAGCCGCCAAAACCCCCGTCGGTGCCCAGGGCTCCCATGGACGGTCAAGGAGAACCGAAGTGGGGTAAAACGGGGAGTCAGACCCCTTTCGCACCCCTTCCCCGGGCACGAGGCGGCTCCGATGCCCGCACCGCGATTTCCCCCCCTCCAAAGGCACACAACAAGCGGAGGGCAAAGCGGGGGGGTCCGCGCCTACCTGTATGGTCTGGTTGGGGTCCCCGCCGGCCACGGGGCCGCCCACCAGCTTGCAGTAGAGATCCTCCACGGCGCGCCCGCCCGCCGCCTCCTCGCCGCAGGTGGCCGTGGCCGCGATGCGGGTGCCCTCGGCCAGGTTGAAGTAGGGCGGGTGGAGGCTGTGCCCGTTCACGTCGCCGGGGAAGGAGGCGGGCGGGCGGGCAGCAGCYGTGGGCAGCGACAGCGACAGCAGCAGCGACAGCAGCGGCCGCGCGGCGCCCCGGCCGCGCTCCCTCGCCATCTTCGGCGGCGCCGCACGCCGAGCGCGGGCGSAGGAGGAGGAGGAGGCAGGGGAGGAAGTCAGGGCTGCCCCCCCACCCCTCCGCTGCTGCTGCCGCCCCGGCTCCGTCCCCGGTGCCCGCGGCGGGGAGGGGCCCCCGAGCCCTTAACCCCTTCGCGCCCGCCCCGACGGAAGGGAAGGGATGGGGGGGGTGTCACCGGGGGCGGGACCGGCTCCACACCGGCCTGGCGCGCGTCGCGGTGACAATAGCGGCCAGGGCGGGGACGGCGCCAACAACGCGCCCATTGTGCCCCGCGCGGCCGCGCGCCCGGCGCCCCCGCTGCCAATTAACGGGGCACTTAAAAAAAAAAAATAAAATAAATAATTAAAAAAGGATTTTTTTTTTTTCCCGCGGCAGCTGCCGGCTCCGCTCAGGGTCCCGAGCGAGGGGGCACCGGTCGCTTCCTCGCAGGTGGCCGCCACCGCGGGGACGCGGCTGCCTCACCTGGAGACGGAAAGCAGCAGAGCAGCCTCCCCTCCCTGCTCCCCGTCCCCACCACGGAGGGGAGGTGACGTCCTGGGGATGTCACTGACGAGAAGTTACGTGTAACGGCGTGGAAATTATCCCAGAAAAACGCTGCTTGGGTGTCCAAGCTGGCAAAGACCCCTTTAAATCAGATAACCGAAGGATTTGGACTATTAAAGAACATGTTGTGTCACAGGTGACACAAACTAAAGATGAAYRATGGAGGCAAACTGAGGCCAGGACRGAGCCCCAGCAGTTGGGTCACTCCAGTACKCGAACCCAACGGGAAGCAAGCAAGGTCTTCACACCTGCCTGTTATTCCACATCATCCCCTTTTTATTTTATGGCGAGTTTCCAAGGAAACCTCTTGGAAACGCTGGCAGYGCCGACCCCAACGCCACCAGCACTGTGGTTCCGCACGGAGAGCAAGGACCGGAGCTCGGCACCAAACCTGCACGCGCCAAAGGCTTCCCGAGGGCTCCCAGGCATCCTCAACCGCTTCCTGCTCTTCCAGGCTTCAGAGATTCCCTCCTGGCTTAGCACAAAGCCCTGCTGACTTAACAGGTGACGCTTAATAACTAACCAGACCCTTTTAAGGCAAACGCGCATAAAACCAACAACATCGGGCAGGTTTTGCCCTTTAAACCACATATTAAAAGGGAAAACTTCCTCCGGAGAAAGTGGAAGAGCTGCCTTTGAACGCACTGGTGCTCCGCAGTAATCGTTAACTAACCTTAYGTTTATGGAGGGGAGACGGGTACTCCTTAACTTAAAGCTTCCTTAACTTCATCAAACGCCACACTTAATTAGCTGCTTATGCCCCGTGGTATCTGGGAATATATAAAGGGAATTAACAGCGGAACCGGGTTTAGGAAAGCAGCTTTCTGTGACCCCCGCAAGAGTTACCCGGCTAAGCACGCGGGCTGGGCTAATATCCCTAATCCCTCTAGTGGCAACGGCGTGGCATGTAATTAATCACCCTTCCAAAATGCAATTAAGGGAAGGGAACAACCCATGCGGGGGGAAATCACCGCRAACACGTGGGGTTTGTGGCACAGGATCAGCAGCGCCACGCAGCAAAAACATGACCGGCAGAGCCGGTGGCTTTAAAGACGGTGTTAAAGACCAAAAACTCACTTCAACTGCCTGTTTGAGGGCATCTAAAGTTGTCAGAGATGCARCGGGAAGAGTTTGAAGACATATGGTCCCGAGTTTTCTTCCAGCAGAGAAAACACAAGAATAAAAGGGCACAGGGCTTAGAATAGATRTATATCCTTCTTTTGAGGTTAATCGGAAAATTCAGGTTAACTGACTGAGCTCCTACCCCAACCCTTAAGGAAACACTAGGGGAACAAGTTGTCTGTGCTGACATGGAACAGCCAGAGCCACCGCTAGCAGCATCTATCTCATTGAAGAGGCCCCGATGGAAAATATTTCTGCTGAAAACCACTTGCAAGCAGAGGTGCAAAATGGTTTGTTCCCCCAAACTGGGTATTTATCATTCCTGTTACCCACTCAACCCCCTTCCTTTGAATCTTGCTTCTTGAGCCCAGGAACAGCTTCTTGGCCTGGCTTCACGGCCATTGCCCRTAGCAAAGTGCTCTCGAACGGGAGCTGCTGAAGCACAAGAGACTTTTCTGTTCAAGCCCCRTCCCCTGCCAGCGAATGCAGAAGGAACTGCAAGAATCCAGCCCGTGGCAATCTCACCCAGCTCTGCTCCCTGACCCTACGTGTAACAACACGATTCCAGCCACGCTCTCATCCCTCTGCAGCCACTACAGGCATCCACGCTCCTCTGGAGCTTGATTTGCACCTCTCTAAACTCGCAGGACCCCAAGGAGCTTGCCATAGGAAACAGCGAGGTCTTTAAATAAGCAGAATGATAGCCAGGCTTTGGAAAGGTGGATGAACAGGAGGGGTTTAAAGCAGATCTGAAAGCGAGTTTAACATTTGGGCTCCCAAACTCTTCCCTGGTGAGGGAATTTAGTTGCTAAACCAGAACAAAGACTCAGGAAATACCAGTCAACACTTTTCCTACTTCTAACCCACTGCAGAAGCCAAGCGTCCAAGTCCCACGGATAGAAGCAAGGCCTGACAAGCATTTCCGTGCTGATGCTGAAGAGCTCTGCTCACCACAACTATCCTCTCTGCTTTATTTACTTGTTTTTAACGTTTTCTAATACAGAGAAATGAAAAAGACGCAGAGAAAGGGAGCCAAGAGCTGCTACTAGATGCTAAGAACTGATTCTTGAACCAACATGAGCAAGAAGAGCACCCAATAGCCACCCAACATGTCTCTGGAATTATAGTTTACAAGAAAGACTATAAAATAAAGCTCCCCCAAACCAAACCCAACCTGGCCCTCGCCTTTCCAAGGGACCTGGGCTGAATTTGCTCGGCTCACAAAGCGCTGGAAAAGCCTCCCCTCCTGTTCATACAGCCCCTCGCACACCCAGACGCTTCTGCAAACACAGCCCCGAGGTACATTTCCCCTGTTTGTTCTTCAAACTGACAGCTCAATTACGGCTTTTTTAAAAACCCTTCTGCAGAAGGGGACCTAGGGCAGAGCTTGCTCCTCCGGTGGGAAACAAGTCGGGAGTTCTGTTGCCGGCATGAGGAATTTCACCAGGATCTGCCTCCCTGAGCGGTTCTGCTGAATCGAAAGCCAGAAGGGACCGTTAGACTCAGCGTGCTGCCTAATCCAGCCTATTTGCCCCAAATCGGGAGCTGCCACCCCACACTATTACTCCAAGCCCGGCTCTCCCAGCATCAAAACGCTGCTGGGGCTGGTTTGGCAGCGTTAGCAGAAACTGAGTTAAAATCAGCCAAGCCTGACCAGGCTGATAAGACGATGCACCAGGAAACAGATCTGCTAAGACTGACAGGCTCCTGTTTATCTTCCCAGAGCTGAACTGCTTTACGTGGAAACACAGAACACTGGGACTAACCAGCACCAAGGGAGCACAAAGAGAACCAGGAGACATCTGGAATTAGCAGCTATTTCCCCCCTCCTTTTGTAAAACCGCTTTACGGTATCTTATTTCCTCACTACTCTTCTCTCTTCCAACATGTAGTCAAACTTGAAAGACTGTTTTGACTCAAAACCTCTGGACAGCTTGCCAGGCCTGGGCAGTACCTTCAGGTTACAGCACGGGCCGCATCTGTGTTTTGTCTGCCGAGGACGTTCGTGCTGCGAGATCAAGAAGCCTCCCGATCCGCTGGGACGCGTCACTCGGCACCGCGGGCTCGGCCCCCTCCAAGGCCAGGCTGGGCCCTCCCCACAGCCGGCGTCCCCAGCCCTCCCGAAGCCACCACAGGTGCCTCATTCACCCTGGATCTACCTGGCACCAACCCAAGTCCTTTCTTTTACCCTCTAAACTCCCTATGGCTCCAGGGCCCTTCTCTTCAAGGGGAATTAGCAGATGCTGCTCTTGCCTGAGAGGTCTCAGCAAGAAGAGGCAACAAACTCCAACAACACCAGACATGGCCAAGCTGCCCTCACARGACAAGGCATCTCCACACACAGACCCCAAACCCATTAAACCTTTGCTTTGCACAAGGGCTTTGAGGTCTGGAGGGTGAGCCCAGCCTAATGCCAACCTAACACACACCAGCTGTGGCCACACAGAGAAATTGGCTACAGCTGGATCTGAAGAAGGTGCTTGGTTGCCATGAAAAAACCCCATACAGAAAGCAGCAGCCTTTTCCTGCTTTCGAGTCAGGAAACTACAAGTTTGGGCACATGCTGTTATCCCCAGTCAAAGAGATAACAGAGGCTTGCATGCAAAATGTGCACAGAAACTACACATAGAAYCTCACGGGGTTGCACGCAACGGTGCAGGCAAAGACTCCCTCCCTGGAGATACAACTTTAAGAAGCGGCATTTGAAAGGGCAGGGTGGGATGTTTGTTGGGAACGCTACAGAGCTTTGCCCCCAAACACCATGCTAAAGCATTAGCCACCTTCCCCGCCAGCGTGGGCAGTTCGTGCGGGGGTTTCTGCAAGGTTTTGAAGCTGCAAATGTTCCAAGGATTGTTTAATAAGTAACACCAGCCTCTTATCAATCATAAGGGGTGCAGTCAGAGAGAGGGCCACAGCCCTGGCAGGACCACCCAGWGGATTTGTTGAATTTGGAGGAGCAAATATTTAAAGTTGGAATTTTCCCCGTAACCTCCAACCTGTAGCTGAGTTTGATATTTAAAAGCGCAGCAAAACCGAGCGAAGCAGCAAAGCCACGTTCCCGATGCAAAGCTCCGTTCTTGCTGCTCCCCAGCAGCTTTTCTAATTGTGCTGCACGTGTTTTCCCAGATGAAACGAGAACCGTGGGGCTTACAAACAGTGCCAGCTGCTAAAGAGGTTAGATGCAAAGTTTGAAAAGAAAAAAATGTGAGAAACGAAGGGTTTCGTCCCGTGTTCCTTCCAAAGTGGTTCTCGAACGTGGGAAAACTCATCCACCAAGCACAGGGGCTTGGAGGGTCACGCATGTGGGTACAAGGAGGATGTGGGGCTGCTGCTCAAGGGCACTAAGTGCAGCCAGCAGCCTGGGCATCTCCCTGCATGGATGCTGGGGATCTCCACGCTCTCCTCCTGCCCTTTCCAGCTACTTCTAAGCGCAAGGAAAGTGCCCCGGCTCTCCGCGGCACCGGCTCCAGCTGCAGGGAGCCGGGAAACGCCTCCTTTTCTTGCCTTTCTTTTCCTGGGGACACACTCAGTCCAAGCACAATATTGACAAGAAATGCCTCTTTCCAAGATTCCCAGTCCTAATCCGTGGGACTTGGAGAGGGCGAGAGCATTGTAATGAAATATTAGCAAGAGTTGCCTTGGTAACTGCCCAGATGAAGCCCTCTTACATTCAGTGAAGTTCTCCCAGCGTGACTAATACCTCCCGGGCTACAGTTACACCACGCCGAATGTCCTGAATGCATGACCAAGTCAGCAGAGCAAACACTCTCAAGCCCCATTTATACGGTTATGGCTTAATCTGATTATTTTGTAGTTTGACCAAGAGCAGGGAAAACCTGCAGCGTTTCACTCTGCCGTTTCCCCCCTCGCCGCTCTCCTCCGGCCTCTCCGGCTAATGCAAACTGTGGTTTCCCAGGCTGCACTTCCCAGCCCGGAGAGGCAGCAGCCCGACAGCTGTGCATGAATTGCAGGCATCTGTTGGGATGCATCTGGCAAGACCCTCTCGGCCCTGCTAAGCTCATCAGCGAGAGGAGCAGGTGGGGACGCCGAGGCCTCGTCCTCCCTATGGCTCCGTATGACTTTATTTCCAGGGGCTGGATTTGGGYTTTCCATTTATGCCAAGTGGGATAGAGCACCTGCAAATGCACACGTTCCCATCTGGTTTGGGCTTTTGCATGGTGCTGTTCCCTTCAGCGGGACAATCTCAACACGCAGACACCCGTCTCCAYGCRGCAGCTCCCAAGACTCCTGCTCTGYGTCCCAGAGAAGGCAGTGGCCGATATGAGACAACACCGGAGAAGGCTGGAGCTTCGGCAGCATTCCTGCCCAAGGTGCAAAGCCTCGTGAGCAGCCCCAGGTCAGCCCTGCGTGCGTGCTGGCTGCAAGTCAAAGCCAACGTGTCCCTGCAAGACACAGCAGGGCGCRAGCGGCGGCGTTTGGGCAGGGAGATGTTTAACCTTCGTCGTCTCCTGCTCTGCACAAGCAAATCTCACATCCCATCGCACCTGCGTCCGCCCGAGATAAGACCCGGCCGCGCTTGGGGCTCCCTGTCAGGAAAAGATTTTACACGTTTCCATTGTCACGGGCATTAATCTGGAATCTAAATTACTTCCTATTTGGGAAACCATCTGAGCTTTTTCCACGCYGATTATTCCTACAGTAGCTTAATGCGGGCAGCTAGGTATTTTGCACTTAAAAATAAATTCCCCCAGGAGGAAAAGGTAACAAATGGGAAAATAGGAGCTTTCTGCAAAACAGAAGGGCTGTCAGCCTGTTTCTAGCATCAGAATGATGGTGCCACAGCCAGGAAACTAATCTACAGCCGAGGCTCAAATCCCCCTGTACTGTGGTTTGCTGTGTGACCTTAGGCAAATCACTTAGTTTTCTCTTTGCCTCTTGTCACCAACTTAAAATGAAAGCAGTAGCAGTCATAGGGTGCAATGAGAATAAAAGCTGTGAGATACTCAGCCACCAAATGTTAGTGCATTTTAGAGTCTGTTCAGAACAGATTTAACAGCTAAGCCCTGCTTGATGTCGCAGGTTCGACAGCCTCGGGTGCAAATCCTGCACGTGCTGCCCGGTCTCTCCGGTTCCAGCACATTGAACAGCCAGCACAAAAAAGGGCGACTTAGTCAGAGTTTAAGCATCCAGGAACATCGTGGTCCCTAAACTCAGCTCCAAGGCCAAACACCCTGGGATCCCTGGCTCCAAAGGCCGGTGCAGTTTTGCAGCGGTGCCGCTGCTAACGAGGCGGCTGGAAGCCCCGTGGAGACSAGACCCGGGTGCATCCTTGGCTGGTGCCGCTCAGCACGTTAAGGATGCTGGTGCCGGGCGTCCTTCACTCCTGTGCACTTGTCCATCACCCGTGCGCAGCCGCCGCGGTGCCCGGAGAGGCTGCGGTGCTGGGGTAGATCACGTTGCTGCTTTTCAAGGCGTCGCGTTATTACGAAGGGCAACGCTTAGAAGGAAGAAGAAAGAAACCTCAGAACCACAGCTGGGCTCTTTGTAGGAGGCTTCTCCTCCGGGTTCAAAGATCCTTGAAAAACTGGCAGGGAAACCAAAGCAATAAAGGAAAAAAAAAAAAAGAAAAAAGGTACTTGGCAGATTAGGAGATTAAAATTATAAGTACACAGTAGAGTAATTTTATAGTAATTAAATTCATTAACTTGTGTGTATGTTGCYGTTTCAGTTGGTTCGGGCTTTTAAAATTTTATTGAAAGGAGCCACGTTATTCAAGAGCTTCAGGTGTGGAATTCCTGGTGAAAGGCGCCCCCGGGACTGATGCGCAGCTCTGCGCTCCGAAGGGCTCCAAAGATGGAGGCCTCTTGGGAATGTCCCGGCGGGATTCATGCAGATGGTGCCTGGCACCCTCATCCCCATGCTGGGGCTTCCTCCCTTCCCCATGGATGGGGAGAATCTGCCGGGAAGCGGAGCGGGCACAGGCGTGTGCCCCTTGGCATCCTCACTCCGGGCGCCGTGCTCCAAGCATGAGGTAGGAATAAAGGAATTTAATTAGTTGGAGCCTGCCTCTATCAAGCCGTTCCAGTGGGAGGGATGGGGAGACGGTGCAATAAAGCGGGTATGTGATTTGCATGCTAATAAAGGCACACGCTCYTTCTCCGGACAAGCCTCGACTCGATCCCGAGATTAGAACTTGCACAAAGCCCAACTTCCTCCCCAAAGCGGCCGCCACACGCAGCCGCGCGGGGTCCACGGGGCTTTCAAGTTAATTACAACCCACTCTGCTGTTTAATGTCTCCCTGACTGTTGCCTGGCCTGCAGCGGACTGAAAAAAGAGCAGATGAGGCACGTTGGGGTGTTTATCAAATCCTTATTATCGCAGGCCCCGGCTGGGGCCGGGAGGGGAGCCCCTGCTGCTCGTGCACTCGTTGGTGCCGGTGCTGGCCCRGGAGGGACCCGCTGCTGGTGACAACATGTTGCCTTTGGCAGCGGGATCTGTGCAATCTGCTCCCCTCGCACCGACACAACCATTTGCAAGGCCAGGCTGCAGACCAGGATCGGGACCGGACCCAGCTCTACAACCAGGAGTAAACAGCTCCCGGTATCTCYGCTTTTCAAGCCGGGTCAGCCTTCCCGGGGAGAGCCCTCTCGGTGAGGCCAAGCACGAGCGGTTGTCCAAGGAGGGGACATCCAGCCCCTGCTGGTTTCAGCCAACCGAAAAGACCGTTCCTAATATTAATTAGGATGCAGAGAAGCGTGGAGTATGAACCRGGCCAGAAACAAATATTGTGCAGGGAGGATGGGTCAAGGCACCCAAAGCTGAGTGGTTTTTTTGCTTCTCGGGAGTGCTGTTTCAGCTGGATTTGCAGAGCTCGTAAAGCCCGAATGTTTTGCTGAGGAATTTCCAGTCAAGTCCAGATAAGTGGCAGGGACAGCACACGCAGTCTCTGGAAAGATGAATCAGCAGCAATAAAAGGAAAAGAAAAACAGTTACTTGCCGCAGCGCTTATCTGGGAACCGGGTCGAGGCCCTGCTTTGTCAGGAGCTTCCCGAGCAGTCGGCCAGACCCAGCTCCCAGCCGTGCCCGCTGCGGGAGCGGGAAGGCAACGGGATTCCCCGCCGGGATGCGGGAAGCCCAGCCAGGTTCTCGGGGCGAGAGCTGGGTGGTCTCGGAAGCGGCTCGCAGCCGTAAYTCCCAACAAAGCCCCGTCTCGGCAGCGAGGCGCAAACACCTCCCGCTGCAGGGAAGGCCGGGGTCGCCCCTGCGGAAGCTCCTCCGACACGGCCCTCGTTTCCCCCAGGACCCCTCGGGGCAGCAGCTCCGCTCTGCGCCCGCCGGCCCCGGACCYCTCCTGTGCTGCTGCAGACGGGTCTCGAGGCTCTAAGCACCGCAACTCACTGGTACAGACTTAGGAATTTCGATGCATTCCCCCTCCTCCAGGTTATATCCCCGTCATATTTTAGCAGAAGCTTTTTTTTTCCCCCAGATATATTTCACATGTGCAATGAAAGGGATTTGCAAAACGCTGYTGCTGTCAGACCCAGGTGCCCTAAGCACCCAGCCACCTTCTCTCGTTTTKCCCCGGCGTATTTCACGAGGGGTCCAACAGCACCAAGGTTTTTTGAGAGGTACCGGACTTGCAGCAGTGCAAATTTGTACACCTGGGGATGGTTAAAACCCACGGCAAGCACCAAACCTCCTCCTTTCGAACACCAGACACGTGGCCCCAGGCACCCAAGGGCRTTAGCGGTTCTTGTTTTGCTGCCCCGGATTAGGAGCAAAGGATCCCACAGGGATTCGCTGACATGTCCAGTGACGGAGGGCTGCTCTCCTTCCTGCACAACAACAGTTATCCGACTCCTTCCCTGAGAACGGCGYTGCACCCTCCAAGCCAGCCATAAATCTCCCAAATTCTTTGACAGGCAGACACATCCTGTTATCCTGCTCCACAACTGCAGAAATGAAGGCAAACAACAGTCCTGTCGTTAGCAGAGGTCACAGTGAATCCAYGCCAGACTCGGACAGAAACAGTTGAAAATCCTCCTCGAAATCTCCCCCGGCTCCGGAGAGGAGATGAGTGGAGCCTGGGGCAAGCTCCACCAAAGGCAAGGAATCCCTGCGGGGTTCTTCAGGGATGCAGAAAAACCTGGTGATTCCTCCCAATAAATTMTCCACTCTCTTTGCAATTGCTCATCTTTATGGCACACACAACCCATGCATCATATTTATAACCAGAGATCAGGAAGGGATTAYACCCTGCAAGGGGCTRCARGGCACTTACACAGGGACTCAATCCRGCAAAAMRCAGYTCTGCTTTAACCACAGAAACCCCACAGAAACCCCCGATGCCAGCGGATGGCGACCGGCAGGGACTTGCTCACTGCCCCATGCCGGGACATCTTTAGAGGACGCCCTTCTCCCCAGCAGAAGCCCCTTCCAAGGGCATTGAAGCCCCTTCCAAGGGCATTGAAGCCCCTTCCAAGGGCATTGCAGCCCCACACAGCTTCTCCTTCACACGCCCCGTTTGCAGCCCGCGCTGCCCCAACGCGAGGCCCGCGAGGAGGCTGCAGCTCCCGGCGCGCTGGGTGAGCGCTGGGAGCCGGGGACGCTCTGACCAAGGAGCGCTCTGACCCCGGGCCCCCGGCAGGCAGCATTTAGAAACRTCACGGCCCTGGTCTAAATTCATACCAAGGGTCAGAGCATCCTCTGGGGGCTCGCGGGGGCCGGAGCTCAGCTGCAAACACCGCCCTGCCCAAACCGGCGAGAAAGCAGCTCGCGTCCAGCTCTCGTCACCGTATCGCGGGTATCTGAAACACCAGTCCCTACGCCCTGGTGTGAAGAGGTCCTTGTGTTTACTCGAGATGCGTCTGCCACTTCTCAATGGTAACAAAGCGGTTTGAGAGAGTTGCAGTTTAATATGCAAAGTGCTGTAGCAGCTCCTGTTTTGGAGCAGTAGGTGTTGGGGCTCTGCTTCCCTTCCGATCTGCGAGGTCAGGAGCAAAAATGTTAGAACAGAGGAAGAGCACAGGGAATATGCCTTAGGATCAAAAAAAAAAGGGAAAAAGTGTCTTGGGCTGCTGAGAAAGGAAAGTGGTTCCTTGATGCATAGCAGCATTTTCCTACATAGCAGGAAGAATCTGTGCTCATCTACATAATATTTAACAAGAGAAAAGCAATCAATGAGGGGRGAAAAGTGGGTCTCATGAGACTTACTGGAGCACCAAAAGGCTCCAGATTATGGCAGAAAGGGAGAGCTGTGGAATTAACGCTCGCAAGGTCCTGCTGCAGCCTCGCAGGTTGTCCCCAAGGTTTGTGTCCCCAGGGTCAGAGCGTCCTCACGGTCAGCAAGTGCAATATAAACTCTACAATAACGGAGCTGTGGGACTCACCGGGCTGGCAGCCTCTCGCCCTGCTTTAAACACCATTCCCTCTCTGTGTTTCAGCATCTGCCGTTACAGCATTTTGGAGTGAGGTCTCAGGTGGTGGCTCCCAAATCTCAGCTGACCAGGACATTTCCTGAGGTCTCCTTGTCTTTAATTGCTCTCCAGAGCTCAGCAGCTCCCACAGCAATCCCAGCACTTCCATGGGGCTCTTTCCCAAAGCACTCCATGCTGAGAGCTAGCCTGGACCAGGTTTCCTGCCGGCTTCGTCCCCTCGTGCAGGTTAACATGGATTGCCTGCAGCGCTGACGAAGCTCCGGTAAGGAGCTCAGCTGGGCAAAGCCCGGCCTTGGGGGCATCCTGGACCGTAACTCGAGAGACTTAATCTGGTCTCCATCAGACGCTTGTCAGCCAAAAATGACTTCATTCAGGACATGTGTTTGGGGGGTAATCACGCCTTTCAGCGCAGAGCCCAAAGGTGATTGAAAACCCAAGCTGTGCAAATGATTTTTCAGGAAAAATATCCTAAATACGTGAAACAAGCAGTCTGCTTGCTCTTCCAAGACAACAGGAATCTGACCCAAAACACACCTCAATYAGATCACGTCTCTGTCCGATGCTGTTCCATGGGAAAGAAGTTGTTAGTAGTACAAGATACAGTAGCCAAAGGTTTATATTATCCATGCCTGGGGACTGTGAGGGCTTGCTTWAAAAAAAARAAATCCCATGCTGTAAATAGTCCAAAACCAACGATAATTTTAGCCCAGGACTTGAGTAGAACTTCAGAATTATTCTAACAGCAAAGCAACAGATGCTTCGCTTTCACTTTGGAGCTTAGCTGAGCTGGGCCTTGGGAGCCACTAATTCACCTACAGAAATAAAGAATACGACAGTGAAMCATTTCACACGTTTTTGAATGTATTTGGCACACGAAACTCCGAAGAGGACCATGTCCCTTGTGGCCCGGCATTTTCTATCCCTGGACAATTCTAGATGAAGTTTAAAAAACTGGAGTCAGTATTCCCACGGGATGGAAATTAAATCTTTTTAAGCAGKGCAGCAGCTTGGCTGGCACTGGGCCTGGGGCTTATGATGCATTTTTATGAACGAGGACAATCAGTCCAAGCTGTCAGAATGGTTGTAATTAGGATTACCAAAGTGCTACCCAGAAGTGAGGAGGTTTATAGGAAACCAGCTGCCAGAATCAGCCACGTTCCGCTTTGCAAAGCACAACTAGCAGATGGCTAAAGACTCATTATGTGGGAGACTCATCAGGAATACCCACGGACACGCACGCATTCATAGGCAGGGAGAGAAAAGAAAACACAAAGAGATATATTGTCCCGATCACACTTTTGCAAAGGCTCTAGCACAGGGCTCATGGCTGTCCCGGCCCCRTCGAGTCACGCTGCATAAACCGAGGGAAACCTCTCAGAAGAGATGTGAGATCATGAACCCTGTACTCCAATCCAAGGAGCTTCTTCTACACACAGAGGGTTTTTATCTGGGCAATAAAGTGCATAGGAAGCTCCAGCATATTTGCTTCCACACACACTCCTGCTGAGTCCCAGCCCTGCTGGGAAGGGATGGAGAAGTTTTGTCCCCTACAGTTTCTGAATGGAGTCTCCTAGACCAGCCCCGGCGCTGGCACGAATCCCCGTGGGCATCTTTCCACCCAGTTCAAAGAGGACGCTCTTGGCAGGAGCACAAGTTCATCTCTCAAAATGCTCAGAAGACCCTGGCACAGACGGTGCAAAGAAAATATTCCCACTCGCCGKCATACGAACCCGCTGCAGCAAAAACATGGGAACACACGAATGYGGATAAGGGCGGCGGGAACAGGCAGGAACCGTCTGTCATCGAGGCAAAGGGCCCCTACAATTAAGAGCCCAGGCTCTGTCTGGTTGTGGCGTCATTCATTCCCGATGGGCGCTGCCGTGGCACAGGCAGGCGCTGTAGGTGAAACTCACCCGGCACCGTGCGTGATATACGACACGTTATGCGGGATGCGATATGCAGGCATGGGAAAGGCACGCTCACGCTGGAATGCGACAGCTCAAGTGTTGCTCCTGTCAATCTTCAAAAGCTTTGGCAGTCAACCTGGCCTGCCCAAACGGCTCTGTTCTTCGGCTGTGGATTTTAAACTAATAAAAACAACAAGAGGTGATGAGCAGTGGAGACAGGCGACGCTGAAAAGAGTTGGATGCAAAGTCCTGGAGACTTGTATCTTGCATCCTTCCATCCAAAAACAACCCGGATCCTTGAAATATTTTGGCACATGCGGTCARGGGAATGGACACAAGCAAAATCTGTGGGAAAAATGGTTTCTGCAAACGAGCCCCCATCAGAGGCAGTGAGGTGGGCCTGGGGAAAAGGGAGTTTAGACGAGAAAACCTGATCCCTGGGGGGTTCCCTGGCAGGTCACAGGCAGACAGTCCCCTCCAGCTGCCAAGCGGTTCCCCTTGCAGAAACCCGACTTCTCCTTCCCTCACCACTCGCCCCCAAGCACCTGTATCGGGGCAAACAGTGTCCTCCGGGCCCCATGCAGCTCCTACTTCCAACTCAGCACTTGGTTAATCATACACGGCAAGAACACAACCCCTTTTGTCAGAGCCCTGCCAGCGTAAAGGCTGTTCAGGCAAGGAGTGGGTATCACTCGCGGTCTGCAGGGAGGCTGGCATTCAATTTAAGCCCCACTTTGAAGTCCAGATGCCATTGCACAAGCCCACGCAGCCACCCGTGTGGAGGAAAATAGGTTGCCCTGGGCAGATGATTTGAAGCTGGTGTCTCCGGGGGTGTCTAGAAGTYTAGAGGTGCCTGTGCCCAGGGGCTCTGTGCAAACTCTGCCTTCTCTGGCCAATCACACTGTGACATCCCAGCTCCTCAGCTCTTGGAAAACCTTGTTGGATTTGGCCTGCTCAAGGTCAGCAATTCAACGGCTTGTTGTGGAAGTGCTTCCGTTGGGACTGAACCTAGAAACAGCCAAAGTCGTCCCATATACACACCTTGTGCTGGTGGCTCAACACCAGGTTTATGGGGAAAACCAAACATGTGGCTGTCTGAGGCCCGCCCAAGGTGGACTTTGTGGCCTAAAAGGCCCCTTCTCCACACTGCCATAACTGTAGTTTTTCAAACCYAAAAGTTAAGAAGGAGCTTACGCTGACTCAGGCTGGTGAACGGCCACAGATTGCCCTGTGTGGGCTGACCTACTGTCGCAGGACCTACCAAAGCAAGAAGAAATGCGTGTGGGCAGAGTTCCCAGCTCCATAATCGGCCTCAAAAATCAGATAATACCCTGGGAAAACAGAGGGAAGACCCCTGGGGAAGCAATCCTGTGGCCCCTGGGATATCCAGGCAGCTCAAAAGCTGCCTCCATTGCACAGGATGCCATTAATTTCAGCAACTTCAGTAAATGCCTAGTTGCTTAAAATCTAATTACACAAAGCACTGCTTCAATATGAGTAATTTAAAAAGCACAGGCCATCAGATAACTGTTTATTTAGCCAAGCTAACAAGTAGAGCATGTAGTTAATAGAATGGCTTTGGATTTTCAAACCCCGCTGTTCAGCTTACTGTTGGTACCACCCGACTGTGGACTGCTGTGGAACTAGAGTGGACTAAACTCAAAAATAAAGCAGGGCTGCCCATTGTGGAGATAATTCCCGTGCAGGGTTTGTGCTGCCCTGGGCATAGTCGGCTTTATGGAGTCTCTCTGACCTCCCTGATCCATGCAGGAGACTCGGGGGCTCTGCGGGAGGGTAGTGCTGAGATCTGCCATTTTGGGGGAGATCTGGAAGCGCTGCAGGAGCCAGAGCTGCTGCTGCATGAGGAGCCCCAGAGCGCTGCYGACCCAGCACTTCTCTCCTCGTGTAAACAGTTGTTTATGCTCCAAGAGAGCATTTCACACCGGCCAGCCCAAACATCTGAAAATCCCCCTCTCCCCAGCTGGGTTCAAGAATCTTGATTTCACTTTTTGAAAATCCCCCTTCTCCCCAGCTGAGTTCTGCTTAAGAATCTCATTTTCGTTAAATTAACGAACTCCACTGTTTTCCACCTGCCTTTTGATTTCTGGACCATCTTTGGGTCGTACTCCAAGTTTTTTCCTGCAGTCTTTATGAGCAGTAATACACTTAAAAAAAAAAAAAAACCTGCCTTTTGATTTCTGGACCATCTTTGGGTCGTACTCCAAGTTTTTTCCTGCAGTCTTTATGAGCAGTAATACACTTAAAAAAAAAAAAAAAAAAGAAAAAAAAAAAGAAAGCACAAGCATAAAATGAGGCTTCAAGTAGAACATCTGATACTGTGAGACATGATAAAATCACTGGAGCTGGCAGAGCTGGCAGGCTGCCCTCTCCCCCTCCATTGCGGCCCATGTGAATTGGCCTTTGTTTGCTACAGATTCACTCCACCAGTTTCTCACCAAAAATTAAACCCTGTTTCATCCCAACCTGGCCCAGAGGGCCTCTGGCTCCTGGCCAGAACATACAGAGAACTTCTTTTTATTTGCTCTTCCTTTCTCAGTCTCTTTTCCCTTCAGGATTCTGTTCCCTCCCGATTTCACTGATTAAAGCACTTTCTCTCATGTCAATACATTTGTTCTGTACGGCCTCCGGGGTCATAACGAAGTACAAATGATTGTGGATGTAGAGGGAGCTGGCAGAAAGGCGAGGAGGGGAAGGGATAGCGGGAGGCATTCCTTTGGTGCTGACACACGGGCCCTGATATTTGCCTCGRGATGATTCAGAGGCGGGGAGGGAAATGGTGATGATGCCTGCGAGGAGCCTCAGGAACACGCAGTTATCGGGGGACTGTGTCAAAGGAGCCACTGTGAGCGTGGTGGCACTTCAGGCCCTGGCACTGGCACTGCTGGGCTGCACCCAGGGACACATCCTGGATAAAGTGCCCCRGGCTCCCGCGTTCCCATAAATGCAGCCTGGTGACTCACCCAGTACCCAATGCCACTTCCCTCCATGTCAGAGCTTTAAYATCACGGGGAAAACAACTCCCGAGGAGCCTTGGCACGAGCCTAGGGAGGTCCTGCACTCTAGCAGGGACACGGATGCCCTAAGGCAGGGACAGTCATTGCAGACAACGTCTCTGCTTGATGCCTCTGGCTCACCAGTCTCATTCGTCTGGCCAGGCTTCTTGTTCTACCTGGACATGGCCATGTCACAAACAGCTCCTCCTCTCCTCTTGCAGAATGCAAGTTTCAGGGTTTTTCTCCCAATTAACTTCCAGGTTGCTGTCACCACCAGCTCTTCAGTGCCAGCCCTCTGCTGCCCTGGGAGTTCACAAAACATCAGGTTAGGGATCTTCACATGGAGATGGTCATGGGCTAAACCTGCCCACGAGGCTCAGAGCTGGCTAGAAATCTGCRGGATTTCAAAGGCAGATGGAAATTTGCTCTGAAGTATCCAGCAGCCCCCGTGCTCTCACCCTCCCCAAGCAGCCATGCATCTCTGGGTGCCAGCACCTTGCTTTGCCCTTGGCCTGTCTTGCTGACCCTGGTTGCTCTCAGAGTCCCAAAGACGTGGGTGAAATCCCTGAGCTGTCAGAAAAAAAAAAACAAAAACAGAAGCAAATGGGGAAATACCAGAGACTTGCAAGGTTTACTTCAAGATTTGACACTTCCTCTCCTATCTGCTCTGTTCCTTCTTCACCACCTTGTTACTGTTTCCACCTTCAAGTTCTCTTTTCTGGGGCCCTTCCAACACCTGGCTGGCGCCTACCTGACTTGGCCATTTCCTTGCCACGCTGATCCCTGGGAGCTGARACCTTGTGCACTGGCCTAGCTGCCCTAGGGGCTGCCTAAACCTCCTGCCTCCCTCTGCTGAGACCTGGCAGCACTCGTTAGAGAGCACGGAGAAACAGGGACATAGACAAAGACCTYTCACAGACAGACCACAGTGCAAGATCTTTATCCAAACTTAAAGTCAAAGGACTTTTACAATAAATTTGAATTTAARTAAGATCAATTCTTCCCCTGTTCCTCTCAAAAATTCAGCCTTAGTCACGGGGCACTTTAATTCTCACAAAGCAGGGGAGAGGAGTTCTTCCCTGGCACGAGTAGTGGGCAATTTATCACAGGAGATTACCTGCGGAGACGGTCCTCATGTGATTAGGATTTACTAGTCAATTAAAAAATACCAGCATTTCTAACCAAGAAGCCAGGAGGAAGGGAGAACTGCAAAAGGGCTTCTGCTTCTTTCTGCCTCTGATGCCACCTTGGGAATCTACCTGCTTTTAACCCCAATACTCCACTCACGCTGATTGGAGCGAACAAAATCACTTCTGAAATTCCATTGCAACAGGAATCATACGGCTAGTTCCACCGTGAAGGCAGCCAAGCACAAAAAGCTCTCTTATGTCTTGGGCTTTTATCAGAAAGATTCCAAGCATGTGTTTAACACAAGTGATTAGAGTGCTAAGGTTGTTCCTAACGAGCAGACGGGAAAGTGCTGCTCCTTTTTGATGCTAACCGCTATCAGGCAGCTCCAAAGGAGGCAGCAGGGCCAGTTACAAAGTGCTTGTCTGTGCTCGTATGTGATTCTGCAAGGAAGGACGGGCAGGGCTTGCACCGTGGTCTGAAAGTCTGCGCACCGTACAGACCATAAWTGCATGAAAAAAAGACAAAAAATAAGTGCTTCCCAGGCAGATCTCCTATGTTGGGCAGCAAAACTGCACCTTCCCTTCAGATTTCARTGTGGTTTTTGTGATTTTTTTTCCTGAAGTCCCAAGCACCTCTCACCCACCCACCGTATGCTCCATCCCAACCGGTCCAGCAAGTACCTGCCCAAAGCGGCTGCCTTTGTCCTACACCCTCCTTCTGAGCAAGGGAGGACAACAGACCCACTGTGGATGCCCTGGGGACATCCCCCAGCAGCAGTTGCACTTTTGGGGCTTCCCTTCTCTCTATCTCCTGAGCGCCTCTGCCTTTGCTTAGGTCTCACCTCTTTCCTGCTATGTGTAACTCGCCCTCCTGTCCTGGCTGCAAGAGGGGCTGTGTCTTGGCATCCGCATCCTGCAAGAGTAAAACAAGACTGTGTCAGTGATTTTCCATTTTACCAGCCTCGCACCCTAATCTCTGCAYCCTGGAACTGTTCATCTGCTACAGCAGGGCACAACTGGTAGGCAGAACAAACTGCCCTCCCAGCTCCTTCCCCTCCATGCTGCAGTCTGCAAGGGAGACTTGATGCAGCTGCCCCACTGCCATCAAGCCCTGGTGGCCCCTACCCAAGTCTCCTCTTCATGGGGTGAAGACCAGTGAAAACAAACAAAAATAGCATGAAAAAATAAAGAAGACACAGGACAAAACCATAAAATAATCCCCCCTCCCCAAAACAGATACACAACCAACCACACAACTCGCAAGAGGAAGTCCCAAYGCAACCAAAACAACCCAGTTTTGCCCGGAAAATCAGAAACAAAAGTCAACATTTTCCATTACTAAAAAAACTTACATGCTTCTGGCAAGTGGTTTTTGCCAATGGATGTTGTTTTATTTGCGAGTGCCTGTCCTAGCTTTCCAAGCAACAGCCAAACGGTAGTTAGGGGCATGTTTATTCAAATGATAACGTGTTTTCCTCCTTCTCCCAAAGGCTGTACAGTCAGTCATMATCCCCACATTTTTTTTTTCCAGGAAATTGGGTCTTTTGGGAACCCGAAAGATCGAGAATGGAAGTTGTTGATCAGAGCAAGCAGCTGTACCTCCCSGGAGGCCACAGGCAGTGCAGAACGGGATGCTGCATGACGGGCTGTTTAAATTGGGTGGATTTATGAGCTTCTCCGATAACAAGTGCTATCTGGAGCTGGAATCAGTCGCCGCCCCCTTTGCCGGAATTTCGCTCGGTTTGCTCTGTTCCTGGCTCTGAGCACTGGTKGATGGAGGTTGATGTAGCTACTCGTCTCACGTGCGTTTTAGAGATGGCTGGATCCTAGCATAAAGGGTCCAAGCATCTTGTTTAAAATAAGTGATGTGGCCCAAAACAGAAGTCGGGTCTCCCAAGCTCTGGCCCCAGAGCTCAAGTTTTTCTCCATGCCTCAATGTCCTCATGGAGGGAAGTACAAGAAGGAGCAGCTCTGCTCAGCACAGGAGATTGGCACAGACCCTGCAAAGCCAGCGCTCCAGGAAGGGGAGCTCTGTGCTATGGAGATCAACCCCCTCACAGGAAACATGCTCTGCAGCCCCAAACCCACCTCCTTCACCTTCCTTTTGTAACGGGCATTTCAGTGGGCACCGTCTGGGATTAGTTACCTTTTACTGGCTTATTTTGGGGTATGTGTGGTCTTGGATCCTCAGACCTGGGCTGGTCTGCCTGGGAAGTATTCTAGGTTTGGGATAACCATGAATATTGAGAGGATGGAATACAAATGCTGAGAGCGGACACAAGGCAGGAGCAAAAGTGACTCCTCACCAGACACCAACGTTGAGATCAGGGCTCTGGGGTCTGGCTGAGGGATCCGGCACAAATGCCCTGATTTTCCCAGGAATACAGTGGGAGTTTGCCATGAGCATTCTCCCTTTGSCCAGATCTGGAACCACACATCCAAATCCCCTTCTCTTAGCACCATCCTGCTCAGAGGGAGGATTAAATCTCCAGCCCTCCTAGGCCTTGCAGAGATSCAAGGGAGTAACATTGAAGCAGGCAGTGACTTCTGTCACCTCCCCAGGGCAGTGGCCAATTTATTTTTCTGTGCTATTTTTATTCAGTCTTACGCATAAAAAATGCTTCGGTCTTAGAATGTTTTTTCCAAGGGTGTAATATCACATTTCCCAGCATGAAGAGCACCCAACTACCAAACCACATAGAGAGTTGTGCTAATCGTCTTATGAAAAAAACAGTGTCCCAGCACTTCCATTTGAGCCTCCTTACGTGACAGGCACCGCAACTCACTTCCGCAGCAGCCTCCCTCTTTCCAGATATCAGTCACAGTTGGATTACGAAGCCTGGCTCAATGCACAGTGAAGCCTCCAGCCAAAACACAGAGTTATTTCAGGAGCGGCCGACAGCCTAATATTATRCTTAGATCCGTATCAGGAAGGCAGCGCATTCCACCTTGGCACGTGTTGAGAGCTGCACCAGACCAAGCGTGCTCCCTGGGCTCCGATGACCTACGAGAGCAGAGAAAAGATGTGATTTGGTGCAGGGAAAAGACGTGATTTGGTGCAGAGCTGCTGTAACACCTAAATTCTGATGGATAGGGCAGGTCCYAGCACCATGTACAGTTAATTCACCAAAACAAATTCCATCCACGCAATGATCCCAAATCAAATCCAACAGATCTACAGTTTGTGCCAGGGTGTTATGAGGTCTTCTTCAAGAACATCTGGTGTGGGTTAGTAGATAAGAYGCTTACAGCTCTGAAGCTCTTGCATTTTACTCCTGGCGCTATGAAATGCCTGATGCACGGCCATACCTAAGCTCACTTTACTTTCAGAAGATCATCACTTCTCCATATGCAAAACAAGAATAAAAAGGTGTAAGGCTGGCAGAGATCTACCGAGGGAAAAGTGCAACAGGAAAAACAAGCCCCGCTGAAGTCTCCTATGAGCTGCGGGAGGCTCAGCATACAAGACAAAACTTTCATTAACTGTGCTTCTTGATCTAGGGCCTAAATATCAGCAGAACTGCCAACAGAAACACAGGCATCATGAGAGAGGATTCACTGAAAGCAGCTGCTCTAAAGGCCCTGGAGATGCCTCCCCTGCCCTCGTCTCTAACAGCRCCCGCTCTGCTCCCCTTCGCAATTGCTGTGGGGGACTCAGGGGTGTCACTGCTTGCAGCTCCAAACCAGAGTCCCCAAATCCCCAGCAGCAGCAGCACTCGTCTGCACTGCTCTTTTCCAGGAAGAAGAAACTACAGAAGAGAATTTCTTGGCAGACTGCGTGCTCTGCAGGAGAACTCATTTGGTTCAATGCGACCACATTTGCTTCACCACRATAGCAGCTGCTGGCTGAGAATACACGCGAAGTGCCTCTATCATCAGCGAGCACCACACTGACCTTATTAACGGCTCTTACATCTTAAGATCTTTATACCTGCAGTTTMAATAAAGGATTTAGACAAGGGGAACTCCTGCCTGAGGGGAACTACAGCATATTTCCCAGCAGAAACGAGTGTCCAATCGGTTTTCTATGGTTATTCCATGGTTGATTAGTCCAACACACCTGTGGGAATCTGTCCCCTCCGAGATGTCTAAACACCAACTGTCATGGACAAATTAACTAGAATCAAAGGCATCTTTAACCCATTTGAGTGATATTTGCAGATGAGAAGGGCTTTTATCCCAGTGTATCACCAGGAGTGASAGCAACCAGACCAAGGAGGAGATGGTAACAGAGAGCCCTTCCCAACAGCCAGAGGAACAAAACTGCAGCCAGGTCTAGCACAAAGGCTTAGCTCCATCCTATGCCTAAACCAAACCACATCTAGGCTTAAAAGGAACCGAATGGGTTCTGCTCTTAGCAGAAAAGAAGGTGCTTTAAGGAGATAGCTGGGCTCTGCCCGGGCAGCAAAAAATTTAGCCAAAGATACCGAAATAGCCTCAGCTAAATCAGATGTCTTCAGGATGCCACTGCCAAGTCCTTGCAAAGTAACAGAAAAGAATTTCACGACTGGGTGCAGTGTAACCATGTAAGGGCAACTCTGTCCATCCTGTACAGTACAAGTACAGTTCATTCCCTTTCATGGCTCTAGGAGATCTGAACTATTCCTGTCGCAGGAAAACAAAGGACATTTTACATCACAATACTAGAAAATGCAGCCCAAAATTAATTTTTAAAGGGACACATGTTCTCCCTTGYTAAGGTGCTCTACAGTATTTTTCCACTGGAGGGTGTGAACTTCAGGACACCTCTGTCACAGCAGCAGCTCTTTTGCAGCTGAACTGTGGTTCAGGACATGGCCTCATGACATTTCATAGCTTTGTTCTCACAAAAAAAAAAAATCAGTATTTTGTCCAATTTTCTGAACTTTCAGAAACAAGTCAGCTGTCAGTACCACACAACAAACAAAAAGGTTTAATTTGGAGCATAATTCTTATAAATACACAACTAAGAGGATGAATTTCACTCAGTTTAGTCCTGTTCCAATTAATTTTTTTTTTTTTTTCTTCTTAAAAAGACACTTGAGGGACCTCTAGTTCATCTTGAGCTTTTAGCCTGTTTGTTTTGCATTATGGGGGAATTCCACTGAAATCCACAGGGATGAACAGAGTCTCAGAGGATTAGAAACAAGCCAACAATATTTAAACTTTTTGGTAAACCAGCCATTTAACAGCTGTAAACAGTTACTGAATTTATTTAAAGTTCTACTCCCGATGCTGAAGGCAGAAGCAGCTATTTTAAGGTATGTCAGCCATCTCTGATCAAGTCCAATTAAAAGTTATCTTTTACTGTGTACAAAAGAAAGTAATGAGGACTGGACGCAAGCCAAGCCTAACTCTCTCCAGTTTGGAGACAGGATTTGTTTTTCCAGAAAGTATTTTCTGAGATATATCAACTGAAAAAAAATGAATTACTTCCAGGAGAATTACAAATCTCATTTGCTTTTAGATGGCCTTTTTTGCAATACAGTAAATCCAAAAAAGGGAGATTTTTTTGTTTTGGTGGTGGTTTTTAGAAGGTGTTTCTTTGGCGTCAGGAATTCAACATGAAGCCTTTTTTGGCCTTTTCAACCAAGCTCCTTCTTACTTGAAACATACAGGATTTTATTTATCTTTCCAAGTTCTATCAGCTTGGAGAAGGGCTAGAAAATGTAAATGTTATCAGTGGGAAGACAGAATGTGCAATCCAGTACATTTTAGTTCCCAGCTAGGCTAAAAAAGAGGATCATGGTCTGCTGATTTCAGCCATCTCCCTGCTAAAGCTGCGCYGGCAACAAAGGTTTATTCACCTCCTTCAGTATATCCAGACAGTAGCATAGACAAGAAATCCTACTTCACTTTTCGATTTAAAAAAAWTCAATTTAAAAAATATATTTTATAGTGTCGTTAAACACAACCTGCTTTGCTATGCCTAGTTCAACAAATATCTAGGGAGTCTCAAAAGTCTAAGTCACCATCTTCCAGAGCATGTCACCCTTCAAAATATCTAAGAATTAAACAAATATACTGTATACRGGAATAGTTTACCTTCCTCCTTAGTTTGGAAGGGGTAATAGCCCTATTTCACAGCGCCCTGATAGAAGTCTGAGCTTTCAGTTTCCCACGCCCACACGAATCCACAGCAACTCACAAACAGGACAAAAATAGTGACCAGCCCTAGGGGACCAGCCCTAGGTGGGGACAGCTCCTGGCACAGACAGGAAAGCATCAGCGCAAGCATTTCCATCMCTGGAGGAAGCCACAGGACAGGGTCTGCCCAAGCATTTCAACGGTGATAACTGCAGAACATTGTCCTATGAGGTCATACGGTGGTCTAGCAAGCACTGAAAGGCTCTGCACTACTGGAATCTTGTTGAATAAACAGCACAGAGTAGTGAAAAAATGTTCAATTTGGATACATTTTTTCTTAGCAGTTTTTCTAAATACACAGATGAGGGGGACAGTCTGAGGTATAGAGCAAGCTCAGAGATTGTAGAACACAGTATYGCAAGATCAGGATGGTTAGAAGTTCTATAAACCTTATTTTCTGAGTACATCTAYGATCTCAGCATTACAGAATTACCAGTGTCATCTTTTCTAATATAAAAGCTCAAGTTAATGCCTGMCAGACTTAGCAAAGCTGTCAGTTTCTCAAGTGAGAGTGCAGTCTGAGCAAACAAATAGTACTACTCCTTTCACAAGGACWTTTTCATGATCTTTAACTTTCAATTCCCATCACTGATAAACTAACTAGTTCCAAGTAAAACCAAACACCTTAAGTACAACAAGGGAAAATACCGAAGCTTTTCCAGCTACGATGCAGGAACTTTGGTGTGCATTACATGAGTAGTGGTGGAAATYAGCCAGAGATCAGGACCTGGCAGATAAAGAGGCAGTCGGCAGACATAGTCTCAAACTGCCTGCCCCCTCCCTGCATTCTGCTAGTAAGATAACTAAAAATAACACATCATCGAGGAAAAATTTTATCTAGCCATTAAAGGGCTATCAAGCTATTTATTAAAATACCATCAAAAAGGTTTTTTTCTCATTTATATTATTTTCCTACTTTTCAGCATTGAGGTCAAAACCAAAAATAAAGAAGTAAAGTCTTCTCTAAGTCTCTCTCACATGGCAACTGACCTAGTAGCATGCCAAGAAGAAAACAGCCATTTCGGATAAAACCATTCATGTTTTCTTTTTAACAATTCCCTCAGAACCTGTATGTCARCAACAGACTACATGTTGTAAGCCTCTGTCAAGACAAAAAAAAGAAAAGCTCAATACTGATAGCATAGCCAAAATGATCCCATTATGGGTCATACTCTGTGCAAGTTTCCAGTGAAATAGTGGGATAAAATAAGACTGCTGAACTGCAAAACGTGCCATTACAGGTCAGAAAAAGGAGACTAGCTACAAATGCACAACTTATCAAACCTGGGAGTAAAAACAAACAAACAAGCAAAGAAAGAGTGAAAGTTTTTCCTTCTGAASAAAAACAGAAGGATATTTAACAGTGTCTTTCACTGAAGACAGTGAAATAGTCTGGTTATGATCAGAAATAAAAACACAGCACAAGATAGATTGGAATTGTTTATTTTACATCAGATGTTCCATCCCAGAGTTTCTTCAGTCAGAAATTCCTAAAAAATAAATTCAATAAAATCTGTTACAAAGTTGTATGCTTCAAGAGTTTGAGTAAATGTTTCTGACCAACTATATAAGCACCCTATAAACACATTGTATACATTTTCATTCTAGCACTTAAGTTTGGGTGTGGAAATCATTCTTGCAAATGTTATCAAAGACAAGATAAACATACATACTTGGAAACAATTCCATCATTTTTTGCCAGGCGCAGAATAGAGTCATCTGATTCCCCCTTTAATAAAAAAAAAAAGATAATTCTGAAGAGGCCACATTAAAAAGAGGGAGAGAAGTAAAATCACTACATTTTACATGTGCAGATTAGCATTTTTAAAAACAAGCTCTTGTCACTCTGCAGAAAAATAAATCATTTTAGCTTGATAGAATATATGCTTGTACTAACAAGATGTATTTCTGAATAAACAGGTTTCTGCTGAACTCTGGTAAGCTTCATATCATGTTAGCTTAATG
Organism: Eudromia elegans; assembly: GCA_003342815.1. Lineage (NCBI taxonomy): Eukaryota > Metazoa > Chordata > Aves > Tinamiformes > Tinamidae > Eudromia > Eudromia elegans. The sequence continues at coordinate 1,263,967 of PTEX01000096.1, forward strand.
ATAATTTAAGTTATGATGGCACGAGATTAAAAAAGCAAAGACATCAGTACATTTGTAAAGGGAAAATTCCACTTTTATCTTATGTATATATGTATTTATACATACATAATTCTCCACAGTAAACAAGTGGGAAAAGAATACAGAAGAAACTGATTCTGCAAGGAAATTTGTCTTCAATATGTCTTTAGCTCATGAATRTTCCTTCACTGCATTCTATAGGAACAGTTTCTGTGTCTTTCTGTCATCATGCATGGCCTAAGCTTTTGCAGCAAGCAAAATCTGCTTCCACAGAATGATCAAAGGGGAGGGGTGTCAAAGGGGGCACTATTGTTTCCTGCCTTAAGGAAATACCTACCATCCTACGAATCGCTCCGCAAATGGCATATGTTTTGAACTGGCCGTTGACTCTGCCCGTTACCTTGTCAACCTGTAATTACAAGCAAGTTACTCCATACAAATGAATTCTTACACAATTCCTAGAAAATTTTATCACACTTGTAAAGCATTCAAAGATGATGGTTACTTGTCTTTTTATTTTGCAATCTTGCAGACTATGCCGCATGCTAAACACAGAAGATGGCACCCTGAGTAAGGGCTCAGGGAACTACACAATCTTAAAGTTTGGACAAGTCAGAAACAGGACAGAGAAGATCAGCAAAATATAAATGTAACAAACAGGRCACACAAGGAAAGACCAAAAAATTGAACTTGTTTAAGAGACAGGTGAAGCAATTCCAAAAGCAAGCTTATTCTCTTCAGGATATATAAWGTCCAACTTTAAATATTTAGAGTCTGCAAATTTTATTTAGTCTAACAGTTAAGCACTGGAACAGACTACTTATTAATTTATGGATTTCCTTCTACCAAGCGTACTTTTAGTATTTCCTTACTTCTACCAAAGTTGAACAGACAGTTTTCACACCAGATATTTCCATTATAAAACTTACCTCAGAAATATTTATCTGAATAGAAGCATGATCCTTGGCACCAATTATCCGGTTGCTCGCAGAGCTGAGGAATAAAACCAGAATGTATATTTTAAACAAAAGGAAAAAGAACAGTGACAATGAACAGAGTATTAAAGCCAAAACTTCAATAAATTAAAGCAACACAAAGAGTTTCGACAGTAACAGTCAAAGCTTCAAACAGTGTAGATGACTCYTAGGAAGTTAAAATGCAGCTTTAAGACCTTTTAAAGGAGAATAGTAGCTAAGTTGGTAGCTYTGGTTTTAAATWAATAAATAAATAARKAYCAATCCAARTAATTCATGAGAATGCAATTTCTACAACTTCTTTGGGAGTTGTTATAGYCATCAAAGGCACYCACGTTGTCTAATATCACTTCTCCAAAAATATCACATTTTAGAGATCATTTACTTTATTTATTTAMCTATAAAGTAAGCCACTTCTGGGCTAACTTTGTTAAATCTAACAAACATATTTACAAAAAGCTTCTCACTGTSCATCCATGGTAATCTCCATGTTGCATTTAGAATGCATCATTTAGGCAACACATAATTTAAGAGATTCAAGCCGAGAGCTCTTAATGCAAATATGTTACACTTCTATAAATAAGCACATGCATTTCTCTTAAAAGCAACTGCAGCTTAGTTAAGAGGCTGCTGCCTCTGCGAGGATAAGCATCACGTAGCAGAAAAAGCTCAATCTCTCCTAAAGGGTTTTCATCTCAACGTGCTTTATTTAAGAGATTTACACAATACATACATATTATACATCCAAATCATGCTGCCATTTCACAYGAACTTCTTTGAGAGGATTAACCACGTTGGCTGCCTATTCAGSACCAGTGCACTAGTACCTGTTGATGTTCGGAGAGGCACCACAGGCTCTGTAATGCGACTGGTAGGATTCTCCCACGAACGCTAAAAACCCTGCTGCGTTGGTGCAGGGAGGGGGTTACCGTTACACGGAGCTGCCTCYGGGCACAGCGGGCCCCCAGCAGCCCAGCTCACCATTTGCGCGGCACGTAGAGGTCCACGAACTCGCCCGCGTCGTTCTGCATCTTTGCGCCTCACGCCGAGCACGAGCACCGGGCGACACCTGAGGGAAGACAGCGCAGGCGGCCATTTCCGCGGGCCCTGCTCCTCCTCAGCGCCCGCATGGCCGCCTGGAACGCTGCGGGAACCCCCTAGAGGCCCTCCCTGCCTGCCCAGGGGCCGCCAGGTCCCGTTTGGTCCCGCAACATCCCGATTTCATCCCGGTTCCGTCCCGGTTGTGGCCCCCGAGCGCCGCAGCCACACTTACCTCACGCGAGCGCGCGGCGGAAAGGAAAGAGCACGGCCGGCGGAAGCGGAAAAGGCGGGGAAGCTTCCGGTCTGGCGAAGCGTCYGTGTGGCTCCGCCCAGGGCGGCCGTTAACGGTCGCCACGGCCCCGCCCCACGCGCCTGAGGGAGGCGGGAGGCGCCGTGAGGCGGCGGGCGGGAAGCGCCGCAATGGGAGCGGGATTTGCCCGTTTTTCCCTCCACAACGAGAGCCCCGCCGCGCGTCCCGCAAAGACCAGGGCAGCCCAGGCGGTTTGGTTACAAAACGCGTATCAAAACAGGTTTTATTTCACAGCATCTGAAATTCCACGAGTTCATTCAGGTGAAAAAACAGGTAACAGGCTATGCTTAAATTAACGGACGAGGACACAACCATAACAGTGCTGTCTACAGGGGAAAAAATGTACAGGTTCTTAGCGAGAGAGGTCTCCACGCTGAGTCAAAGCAGCGTCGCGTTTGCACTGTACACAGAGTACCCCCCTCCCTGTAAACCAACGTTTTTCTTCAAAGCAAGAGGCAAAAACCGGGAAACCTTAAAGCTGGCAAATAGATACCTTGGGTTTGGGTCCCGTTGAGGGATTTTTGATCAATAACGTAATAATACTTCTTTGCCACACGGTGGCAGCTTTTAGGTAACGAGATAAATATCAGCACGCGGTGTAATGGAACGGGAAAACACAAACGCACACGTAAGTTAGCACATCTCTGCAGAACGGCTGCTTGCACAGATGACAACAGAGGTACCGAGTGAAGAGCCGCAGACTAATTAATGTCCCACGGTGGCACTTGGGGAGCACTTTGCTTGCTCCAGCCGTATGAGCACCGTGGTCGCTTCATGCCGTCATTTTCGGCCTGTTCTTTGTACAGCTTTTGAGCCCCAAAACTGCACGTGCTGGACCAAGTGTTTAGTTCTCTTTAAAACAATACTTAGCATTTTTGTAATGTAATATCCTTTACTCTTATTTAGAAGAGTTCGTTCTTCTAAAAGAAAACAAGCACTTGCCACTGTATGATGCGAAGCCATAGCTTCTGTTCTGCCCAAATGCCTGCTCTAACTAGACAAACTTCCACTGAATAGGGACCTCTAGGAGTTCAAAAGCATATTTGTTTTCTCTAGTCTGGGAGAAGTTCACTGCTAGAGGAAACTCTTTTTATACTAAGCAGGAATAAGAGTTCCTGGAAAGTTACATTTCCTGACTACACGCATCCTAACCGGAGTATTGTACTATTTCTGGAGATACTGCGTGGGAAATTTCTATGTTCATTTTTCCTCTCCCCTCCACAATTAGTAAGTTGTGGAGTTCTATAGCTGAGTTCACCTCTGCCTGCTAATTTCAAGACTTATGTAGATGCTAGATGTTAGTACTTAGACATTTCTTGCATGCGACAACAGTTATATTCAGTAGAAAGTTTAACTAGTAAACATTTTGTAAACMTTTTGGAAGATAACTGGCAAGCTTATTGTCTACCTGTTAGCTATCATCTCATTTGAGAAGACCGGAAAGTCCTTTTGTGTTAAAGAAAAGTTACAAGCATATTAAACTTTACATAAACACCTTAAGTTACATACACAGAGTTGAACACAGTTACAAAAGATTTGATAGTCACTGTAGTTATATGAAAAATACATTTTGAGCTCTTCCTAAAAGAGGAAGGGGCTCCAATAAAGTTTGCTGCAATTCTAATGAAGCCAGATTAGCTTCAGGTAAAACACAGCTGAAGAACAGTTTCAGCTTTGTTTTTATCTACAATAAACACTGAATACATGGAACAGGAATTTACATTATTTTACATATTTGAGAGCAGGTATCCTTACCTCAGTACGAGGCCTAGCATTTCATTTAAGAGTCAAACAAACTACAGATTTCTTACWGTAATAGCCAAACATCAGTTTTGTTCCTTGCAAACAGACACAGTTAATCCTATCATAATATTGCTTAATAAAATAAAACCAAGAGCCAATATAAGTGGAACCTTTTGTGGTAGCTGAACTGTCCCCCAGCCTGGATATTTTAAAAATACATGAAGGTAGGCAATGGCCACAGTTATTTAACCTCTGCATAAGCATCAGAATGCTGCTGGGCACCAGCRTTGGAGTGGCTGTTCAGAGAAACAACAAATGCTGATTTCATGAGGACCACCACAGTGACACAATGCTTGGAAGAACAGTGTTGAAGTAAAAAGAAAAATGTAGCATTTTAACTACTGAGCAAACTTTGTTTCACTGGCTGAGTTCGGCAGCCATAACTCTGCTGACTTAAATATTTGTTTAGGACAGACAAGATCATGCATGACAGTCATACTAAAAAAGATACTTTTTATAGACTACAGAAGTAAAATCATAAATTATACATTTGACAGTAAGTTGCTTTTTGTCAAATGCTCATTTTCCATTGAAGAGTGAATTAGGATGGCACTTTGCTGCACCAACCTTGATCAATATRTGTAATTTCATGACACRTTTTCMATCTTTTTAAAAAATGTATATTATTCAGATAGGTTAAAATATTTTGAAAGAGAGTATCTTCAGTCTTGCTTCCTTACAGATCTATAGTATTCTATAGATGCCCTGTGTATCATTAGTGCAGATATATTSGAATTTTTTCCCTATATGCAAGGCCAATGCAGGTAAAAAATAAATGGCTATATAAATTCAGGAGTTCCCACTAAACAACATAACTAACTTAAAAAGTACTGGTTCCAGACCAGACAGTTTTAGGCACATCTTTAAAAAAATAAAGTATGCATTTCATTAATGTTGAAGTGTGAGAAGATTCTTAGAAAGATCTGAAATTTATGATGTGCTGGAATGGAAATGATGCTTCCTTTCGTTTCAAGGAAGCAAATAAAGGCCTTAAACAAACAAACAAACAAAAAATACAAAGGAAAACCAACCTCCACACAACACCATAGAATTCTTCATAGGGAAGAACAGTTTTAGTAAAACTGAAAGGATAAATAAGGAATAATCAGTGGCTGTGACAGCCAACCGGTGAATATTTGTGCTTTAAACGTCCAAAAGAAAATAAAGTTCAACAACTCTTTCCGTACCATCTCTCAGACTCAGCACACAGAGCCATAACGCACACCCTGGCAGTTCAAAAAATGCCGCASTCTTCAAACTAGCTGTAGCCGTGAGGGGATGGGGCTCTGTGGTACAGAAAGGCCAGGGCGAGTTCAGCAGCAGCGTTCGGGGATGCTCTTCCCAGAGCCGCTGGCTCCGAGCCGGAACGTAGCTTTGGTTAAGACTGCTGCGTGAGTCGTCTGTAATGAGGTAAAACCTGGTTTTCAGGAAGGTAGAGAGCCAGTTCCAAAGCTACGAGCACGGTGAATTCAAACCCAATGAGATCTCTTCGGTTGAACCTGAATCTCTCTTCTAGCTTCTGTGATAGTAAAAATCAAAGAGAGGGGGAGAAACAATCAGTTATCCACAAGACACCAGCACACTGTTAGATTAAGTCAGTATAAAACAGGACTAAGTGCTGTGTRACTAGGGCTTAACCAGCCCATCAAATCAGCTGTGACACCTGCACAGCAGTTACCCTTTCTCACGCAAACATACACGAATTAAAAAATAAGCCTGCTGCAGGATCATTGTGACATGGGAGTGTATCAGCCGCATCCCATTTAATAATAATAATAATAATAATAATAATAATAATAGATTTTGACTGATAAAGTTAAATGCAAGCATGCTACACTGAAAGCCTTGGCTTTAATCTTCATCTTGTTCAATGAAATAAAGACAAGGCTCTGTCAACACCCGAGACAAAGCTGGCAGTACTTACATCTATAAGGTGTTTGACTTCATGTTTCCTGAGGTCACTGCTGATCTTGGCCGCGAGCAGAACACAAGCACCAGCGCACAGTTTGCGGTTCTGTTTGTTGAGTTTGCCTTGGAGAACAAGCTTCTCAAAGTAAACATAAGCCATGGACACAGTAACCGGCTCCAGGTTGCACTCCTCGCTCAGGTTCCGCATCTCTCTCTTTAAGCTAGAGACAGAAAAAAAACACACAAAAAAAATCCTGTCAAACACAATGTTTTTTTATGAAATGCACTAGAAACTCTACAGCCTGGGAAATAAGAGCACACAGGCAAGACTGCTCTTTGGAAAACTGAGGAGTATCATCTTAGACTGCAGGAGAAGTGGCAGCGGGCTGGATCTGACGCACGAGCTGACTGAACCCGGCTGACAATATCTGCTGTGACAGAGCGCTCCTGTCTGCCCATGGACATCTGCGGCTCAGCAGCCTGGCTGACACTTGGCTGTGGCTATGCAGTTCCCTCTGAGCTCCCAAACTTGCCCGCAGTTCATAAGACTGAATCACCTTGGCTTCTGCAGTATCACTTGAGAGCTGTGTGGATCGCACAGTACCTGCTACACAAGACCTGTTTACTACAAACCACCTAAAGGAACCAGGACCGGGTGGGCAGGGAGGCTGGTTACACATTTCCCGCAGTGCTGAGCCCTTCTTCCCAGCACAAAGGCAACCTGGCAGGGGACAGGTGCTAATTCTGCCACTGTCACTCATGCTACCCCTTCAATGATCTCTCTGTGAACCTACAGTTCACAAAGCAGCTATGAAGAGAGGCACAGAACAGGCTGGCACAAAATGCAACCTTTGAGCAAGACTTCCCCTCAGAGCCAAGAGTTATGACTAGCTCTAGTGATTCAGCAGAATCACGTTTTTAACTGGCTGTTTCAGCAGCCCAGCCAGAGTGCAGCTCTCTCTAGATACAACAGTGCATCTCACTGCTGAAGAGCCAGCAGCATTTCTAGGAAACAAGGAATTCTGCATGGCACAGTCTTACCCACATGAAACACCCTTCTTTACTGAGCTCCTTGGATCTAAAACTGCTCTTTATACCAGAAACATGGTAAGAGTCCATGGCCAGTCTTGCAATTGAAAGGGGAAAAATAGCCAAATGGTTCAGAGCAATAACTCAGTTAAGAATGGAACTGCACTGTAGCCAAACAATTAGGTTGCAAGTATCTGTTTCAAGGCCTCATGCTGATTCATTGTTAATTAGCTATTAGTACTCTGGCAGCTGGTGAAACAATACCCTTCTAGGCTGAACTATGAAGAGAGCGTTACCCTTTCACAGAATCCAAAGCATTCCTGAACAGGTCTGTCTGCTCAATTGGCAACAAGAGATTAGTGTTTAATCATATACACTATTAATAGATTTAGTCGTTGCTTCATGTAAGTGAAGATGAAAGCAGTTTTGTACAGTGTTAGATTTCCTCATTACTCACTTCTTGTTTCTTACCTCCTGATTTTGCTCAATGTTAACTTGATGTGAGGAAACTTCTCTCTGAAGGTTTCATTCATATCCTTTTTAAGGTCTGAAGGTTTCACATATTCTATCACTGTTGTCTGAAACACACAAGACAAAATTCGTCATTGCTCCTCTTAGCAGCACTGTCAGCAAGCAAGCCTTTCCAGGATATTTTAAAGCGAAGACAAAACCAAATTTCATTAATCACTGTTTTACATTTCTGTAGTGTCCTGCTAACTAATAGACAAGGCTGAGTTTCTTCCACAATCTTGAAGTCTTAATAAGCTAGTGAACAAATGGCTATAATAACAAATGGGAACATGGACCCAAAGATCATGTTGGTTCTTTGCAAGCTCCATATGAAAATCCAACTCTCTGTATTTTCTTAGTGAGTTCTCGAAAAAAAACACCCCACCATAGCTGTTTGTCCTCCTTTCCCTAGGGGTAGTTCCTTATAGAGAGATCTTCAAAGGCTCTTCAGGTGTGTCAATCACTTACCATGTAAGAAGCAAAGATGAGAACCCGCTTGTGTTTCCCACAGGGCCACTGAGGATCATCCAGCAGATTTGGATCATACTCTGCTGCTTCGCCAGCTTCATTTCCTGAAGGAATGAAGAAAGCACAAGACTGGACCACAAGACACACAGCTTTAGATATTCTGTGTTTCTTCTTAAGAAGAGTTTCAAACAGCAAATATGAGAGTTTGCCTGTATGCTGGGCTGTGCAGACACTGCAGCTACAGCCACCTGTCTGCATTCAATAAATACACCAGTCAGTTATTTGGATTATTAATAAAAAACAAATCAGATTTTTTTTTTAAATAACAGATACTTGATGTACCATTTAAGATTCAGAATCTAATAGTTCATACTCTGCAGATATGTGCAAAAAACAGCAGCATGAGACTGAATTCGTTCCCATACACTCAAGTCTTTCAGGTATCTTGGTTAGATGCACACTTTCATAAAAGGAGCACATTCTTGTCATAAACTCTTTGATAATACATTGCTGTGCTGCTGGAAGGCAAGAAGGACCACCTGTCCGTCAGATATTTCTTGTTGAAAATAGAAAGCCTCAGGTTTATGATGAGGTTTCACTTCTTGAATTGCATAAATATAACTAGGCCAGATATCCTGAGGATGTAACAAACATGTGCAAGTCTCCTGAGATTCATCCTTTGCACTTCATCAGAAAAACCTTTGCTAGGATGCCCCTCTCCAACTGCAACAAACCCTTCCAAAAACACTTTTCACCAACTGCAACGTTTCAAACAAACACCTTCATTGCCTGCTGCGTGTGCAGGTGGGAGCAACCTCTGCCCAGACCTTACCTATCTCCACTCCTGCTGGTATTGCTTTTGCCGTCACAGGTTTGTACCTTGATCCAGGAAGACTCCGGGAAGCACTAGCTCGGCATGCAGGAACAACACTGTGGCTGTCAGTTTTACGGACAACTAGGGCGTTGGTTGGATACAAGAATTTTGCATAGGACACAACCTTAAAAAAGAGAGAAGTGTAATAGTTACAAAGGGAGCTTTACTGAACACTTATTTCCAGACACCTAAGACCTTCTGAAAGCGAGAAACACCCCCAGAGTTTCGCTTTGGTTTTGGAGACCACTTTGCAGCAAACCTTGTAACAGGAGGAGGAGAGAGGGGGAGGAATTTGGACACACAAAAGCCTTTCTTCCATCAGTTCAGTATGGAAGAGTTGGTGGAAGAGAAGGGGAGGATGGTGGAAGAGATGGGGAGGATCGCATCAACAATATTCGAGCAGAACATAAATTTAATTGAAAATGTTACTTGTATTTCTTTATATTTGTATTATATCTCTCACCAGTTGCCCAACAWCCAAGAATTAAATAAAATTTCCAGAAACAAATAAGGGACTCTGACAGTCTCCTGATGAGCAACATCATCACAACTCAACCCCCAACACCTCAACCTTTAAGGATTTAAACACAAACTTCCACAGCTCTGAAAGTCAGAGCTCTCCATTTTATGGATGGTGAACCATAGCTTAAATTAAATTATTTGCCCCAGGGTCACATCATGCCATGGCTGGAAGAGGCCAATTTCTCTGGCCATCCTCCCGTACTCCTATCAGTAGCTTAATCATCAGCATTACAGACAAGGAGACACGAAGCTTTTCCTTACCTTGCCATCAGCTCCTAGCTCTACTCCTTCCAGTCCAAGCACCATCTCAGTGGAGACTGAAACTCCCCCAGACGGATGCCGTTGTTTCTGGCCGTCCATTTTCAGATCACTAAATGCAGACAAGAGAGGGTGAGTGGAAAATGCAGCACAAGCCCCACTTCCTCCATGACAAACCATTGTCTGCAGGCAGCACAGCAAGGTCAGAGCTCCGCTGCGTGGGAACAGGGCATCCCCTCGAGCCCCTTTCCAAGCATTCATTTTCAAACAATCTATTCAAAAATGTAGAGATTCTTCCTTAATAATCAGATTTCATCTCATTTTGTACATCTCTCTACCAATATAGCTGCTAAAAGTAAACTCAGTTTTCTACATGAAGTCTTCCTGCACAAAATCATTCAATTTGTTACACACTAATGCTCAAATGCTTAACATCAAGCATGATTTATATTACTGGCTTTCCAGGATTAGAAACTTGCCTTTCAATTGCAATTTTCCAACCACTGTGCACACAAGCTCACACTAAGAATTAGGCTTGCTAGCAGAACTCTGCTTTGGGGATGGCAGCACGCAGCACTGTCACCTAAATTCCAATGTAAAGCAGCAGCTTCCAGTTGAAGAACTGCATGGCCAGCTCACACACAGGCAGAATGTCACAGTGCTCAGAAGGGCTTTAAAATAACTCCAGCGACCTTGCTGCTTTTCCATAAAATGAAAGAATAGTTCCCCATTGACTATTTTTATAGCAAGCGTATTTGAATACAATGCAATTCCCACCACTAAACATCCGTTTCCTTCTTCCATACATTATGTGCAGGGCAGCGGTGACAACACAATTGTCTTGACAGAAGTGGATTAAAGTAAAGTGAGTATTTTTATAGTGTGCTTGTATATCACAGACCTTCATACAATCACTTTAGAGTTCACAAGGGACTGAGCAAAGCTGCAGGAAAACCCAGCTAGCACGTTATTTCTCACAAGTGATCTTATTTACAATTCAATACAAAACCAGAGCTCAAAATAAACTAAATGCAACATTAATCAGACTAAATTGTTTGAGCCTCTACTAGACTGCAAATAGAGTGACACTTATGGCTTAGAAGAGCTGAAAGCTAACAAAGCATCTTAAAGTTATTTAGATATAGTTTCATTATAACCCCCTGAAGAGTGTTCAGTAACGGAGGCAAGCATCCTTCTCGGATGCCCGGATTGAGCAGAACAGAGCATACGTTTAAGGTACAGCTTTCCCTCGTTCCGCTCTGCTATTGGGTTGACACAATTGCTCGCTGCTCTAGGGAGAGCTGCTTTCTGATTACYTTAGGGGCATGGACATGGTCCTACAGTGCAACAAATCATGTCATATATTCCCAGCTGCTAACAAGGACTGCACAGGGCAGGGAGTCTTGAGCATGAGAAACCTGAARAGAAGCCTGCCCTTCTCCAGTATTCTCTCTTGAAGTTGCAGTGAACACTGGGCCAATTTCCAACTTTATTTCTAGACAAGAAGCTCTTGTCCATATATTTATGTGGCACATCTGATACATGTCCAYATGCCTCAGAACCAGGGAGCTACAACAACAGTAGCTGTTTAARAAGCTCTTTGGCAAACACCACCCTAGAAATTTCATAAAGCAGTTAAAGACAACTCACCTGATCCGTAAACTCTCCCCGTAAGGAAGGATAGAAAAAGCCACACACAGCGTTCGTTTAGCGCAGATTAACACTATCCTGCAAGCAGAMAGGAAGACACCAGGATAAAATTGAGATTCGGGTCTCACCTACAGCAACAAAGCAACTTTTTATGGAACACAAACACCAGATTTCGTTTAATTTGCTCTGTAAATTACACAGATAACGCTGTGAGTTCCTCCTCAAAGTAGGAYGGCAGAACCACAGCAGCAAATTGCTGAAGCTACAACAAATATAAACATGGAGTGCCTTTAACAAATATATATATTTAAAATCAATAAGACCACAWGGACATCACATATTATTGTCACTAATACGAAAAGGCTCCTGGGGTCTATTTTTCAAAGGGCCCTATTCCACATGAGCCCAAAGGGCACAGCTGGTCTCCAGAAGTTACCTGCTGTTCTTCGTATCGTATTGCCTCATGTTCTTGATGAAGTGCATCTTCTTCAAGCTTTTGTGTCTCGGAGACCCCGAGATGTGCTTGGTTCTGCAATTATATATACAAAAAAACCCCTTAAGCGCTCAAAAAAAATAATCATAGGAGTCATGCCAGTTTTATGATCGGATGGCAGCACCAGCATGCAGGACCTCATATATTGGCGTGGAAGAGGGTGGAGGGAGGAGAGGACTGCATGCAACGAGTTAAGATYAATGCTGCTTTTGAAAAAAGTACCTTCGTACACTGGCATATTCCACTATGTCTTCTAAAAAGTCTAGAGAGCAGCGCTGGGAGATAAAACGCCTTCTGTAAAACGCACAACACCACGAAGAGTGAACAGCGTTAGTTCATGGTCTCCGAGTTTAGGAGCTGCAACAGATCTATGAGTTCATGCTGACCAAAGGCAGGGCTGGTTTGGGTTTGTTTGGTCTTGTTTTTGGAACAGCGCTTAATGGGGAATTTCAGATTTCCACAAGTCCAAGAACATTTTCCCCCTCCACTCCAGGACCTTTAGAGCTTTTTTACTTACTTTGAATTCTGCATTTATACTAATTTAATTAACAAGAGCATTCACTATCTTCAACACATAGGAACACTCACTTACAAGTTCTACACTAGAAAGCTTCCAAATATTTGGTGCACGAAATAATACAAGGAGCCCCCCACATTCAGGCAAGGGAATAAGTCAATTTAATCAGTCTCCTATTACATACAGATATAGCTGCAYGTTGATGGAACATTTATATCTGTGTTTTCCCTTTCATATCCATGTTTTCCCTTCATGCAGGACATGCTCTTTCTCCAGCATTGGAGAGTCAACAGTCTAAAAGTCTGTGACATTTACTCAATAAAATTGACAGATCTCAGAAAAACAATAGAGGAGGTTATTAGAGGAACAAGGAGCATTCACTGTCCATGTGAAATCCCGGAATGGAAGAAGCAAAGAGAAGAATAGCAAGAWTTATGTGAGTTAGTTAACAGTAACGAGCCATTACATTTAAGTAGAAATATGGACCTTGTCAAAGTAAGATACATTARCATTGTCAAAGTCAGCTCATTCTCTGTTTGTTGCTCTCTATAGCTGAAATGCAAAGTCCTAGAGCTGCAATTTGCACAGGAACAGGGCATTCAGATCCATCCACCACCCAACAAAATACTCAGTTCAGATTCTCTATCTTCTGCATTGTTTAAGTACATATTATGCTATATTTTAGCACAAGTCACATGCACCAAACTCCCAGTTTCTCTTACAGGGTCACACAGTAACCCCGTAGCTGGACAACGCTCCTGCGGATGACCACAGTAYGAGACAAAGCCGCAGCTTTAAGCTCCACGTATCTCATCCCTAGAAAAACAATAAATATTTTGAGAAAGAAATTGCTGCTGTTTCTAATAAACTGCAAATCTGGGATAAGAGGCAGCAGTTCTCCTCCCTCGCAGCATCGCTCTGCGGGCTGCCTGCTCCGGGAGCTCCGAGGGCTCCGAGAGCAGCTCCAGGAGCACYTGCACACACAAGTCTCCGGGATGGAACTCAGCATCCCACATGAGACTATAAGCACCCTGYATGAGTGCAGGGAAATAAAACATTTGGGGGCAAATGAGATTTATTAATTACTACCAGCTACAGAAAGCCTTACTCAGGAAAAACATTCACAGCTTCACTTAGGTTAAACATGAAAAAAAGCTGCTTGGGATTAGGTCTTGTCTTGAAGCCCAGCACGTCAAGACTTCAGAAYAGTTCAACAATCTACTAATCCCAGTTACTTTGCTCTCCATCCTGTTCAGCTTGAGCTGGATAAGAAATGCAAACAGATTATTTTGCTGCYGCGGCAGCTCACGCACCAGAGCACCGGGCACGAACAGAACCCGGCTGCTCAGCTGGAGCTGTGGGCTCCGGGCAGGCGCYTGCTCCAGGGGCAGAGCAGGTGCTTGCACCTCTTTTCCTCCTCCTTGCAAGTTATTCCCTCTCTCCGAGTCACTCCGGAGCTGCTGCCAGCGCTGCCTGCCAGCGGGATGCGGCAGTGACACCCTGCACAGCGCATCCCACCCGCCCCRCAGCCACCAGGACACGGCCCTCGCGTGCAGCTACGCATTTCCATGCCAAGCAGCTKGTTTGCAACAGCAGTATTTGCCCTTTCGTTTAAAGAGTTTAAAAGGCTGGAAAAAAACAGCACTCCTGGTATTTTTCCTTGTACATTGGCATGAGTGTTGTTTCCAAGTGCTGCTCCACAGGCAACCTCCTGCAGCGATATTTCTGATGTTCTGCCCGTTGTTGTAGGCACCAGCACCTATGGAGAGKTTTTTCCAAAAAGATGGTTTCTAAGAACACCTAAAACTGAATTAATTCCTCACCATACACTCCAGGAAACGTAAAATAGCACTTTCCCCGTGTTTTTTAAGTAACTACTGAGAACAAACACACGTTTTTCTTCTACCTCCTAGAGTTTGCTTGCATTTTCAGTGCCCTTTTAAAATGGAATTTGTACCTCCTTCATAACCTTTCTTTTTCCCTTAAAGTAAATCTGACCCTGCTTTCAGTTTCTCCACATGCTGTTCAGGCTTTCTAAGGAAAAAAAAAAAAAAAGAAAAAAAGCACCCACAATTCAAAGAAGTTCCTGTGAACACAGGGGAGGTAACTCCTCCCTATGAACCAACACCTTTATATTGCCTGCTAATGCCTCCTGCAAAGGAGGAGCTATTGAGGGAGCCTCTACAGAACATTCCTGGCACGGCTAGGAGATGCYTTTGGTGCCCTTCCCCAGTACTTCACTCTTAAAATAAATTTTCCTGCTGTTCTTTTCAGCARGAACGGAACGAGAAAGTTCAACGGTTTCACATCACGTGGCTTTCCACTGGGATTTGGCCTCGGAGCTGCTTGGAAAACAAACCCACCTTCCAGCACTGCGGAGCCCCATCTCAGAGCCACGGCCCTGGTCCCTCCTGGGTTGGATGCTGCCTGAAAGAAGCTGCATCTGGATGAGCAAGGGAAAAATGAAGCCTACAGCAACAGCGACGGGTATAAAAGGAGCTGGACCGATTCGGAGAGCCCCTGTTGCTATCCCAGGGCAGACGGTCACTTATTCTGAACAACCTGCACATTTTCTCGGTGCTGGGTATGAGAACAACCCCTGAACCTGCTGCTCTGTAAGTGCCTATCTAAGTTAAAAAAACCTGCTGCAACAGAAGGCAGATCCTGCCCGTTTGCTCTAAACCGCAGTGAGTCATCCCCGCTGCGCCAGCAGGAAGTGTCGCTTTTAGCTGCAGTTATAGTTAATATTTTCTGTCCCAAGCAAGGTTGTCACCTTGGAGGAACCCAAGGTGATGGGCAAGACACGCCGAGGTCTCAAGCCCGGTCCGAGATGGTGCCTAAACAGCAGATTTGCTCAAATAAACATCTCACAGCGACCCCGTTCTGTTGCTGTCACCATCAAGAAGCTCTTGGGTCTCCTCATCCACACTAGTCAGCACAGTTTCTCTGTTAGATGGGGCCTTTTTGGAGTAAGTTGCAAACTGAGGCTTTCTGAGGTGCCTGCGCTGCTTTTGCCCACTTTAGCGGTGGTTTGCGGGCAGTTGAGCCCTCGGTGCCAGGGAACACGGGATCCCCTCAGCAGCTGCTGGCTTCTGCCCCATGAAAAATAACGTTGAGTCACACGCGGCTGGCGCTAAGCAGATTCATCCAGGATAACATTCCTCACCTGCGCCCTGATCCACTGGAATTCAAAGGATTATAATTAGTTTCTAGAGCACGTTTGTTGCCAAACGCTACCGAAATACTGAAACAGAACTCCAAAAACCTATACGTGCACTGGAAAGACACCTTGAAAACGCCCTTCCTGACACCCTGCTTGGCAACTGAAAGTTAACGCATCCCATACTCAAGTTGTGATGAGTTTGGAGGAGCAGGCTCTAATTCCAAGCGCATCCCGAGGGCGGCTCGGACGCATCCGACGCCTGCGGAAGCGCGAGGCCGTGCGCAACCCGCAAGCCCCGGCACGGCTGTTCCTTCACAAGCTGCACAGAGGTCGTTGCTTGTACTTTTTGGGGTCAAGAAATGACTTTTGCTGCATACCCGCTCGTTTGAGGAGCCAGGGAAACAGGACCTTCCCAGAACCTCGGCATTAAAAATAGTATCYGTGTTTACAGAGCCAGCCCTCGGGGGACCCTCCAGAAGACACCGCGGGCAACAYGTGCACAGAGATAAGGGGCTATCGAGAGCAGAGGCTCTGGGTTAGGTCCCGCTTATCAGCATGGGGACACGCACACACTGTCCAAAACTACTGCTGAATCTGGGGTGAGCGAAACAGGAACACGAAAAACAGCCCTTAAATTAAAAATCATGGGTTTTGCTTTCCCCTAGCAAAGCAGGCGACCCACAGATTCTTCCTTTGGGATGGATTTCCCATGGAAGGGCCCAACTGGTGCTATTTCTAAGCACCCTAACGAGTGTGGACAGGGAAATACCCAGCAAAGAGCAACCAAAGGGATGGCCAAGCAACACGCGGGCGTCGCGGCCCAGGGGCTTACGCAGCTCTTAAGTGTCCCAGGCGAGCAGGACACAGCTAAGAGCAACCTATGTATAGCAGCAGTAATCCCCAACGGGCYGCATCGCACTCAAAGGAAAAAACCTGGGCAAGTCACAGCAGATTAAAGAACAAACGGTGACCTTTGCAGTGACCTGCCAGGAGAATCCCGTCCCTGTCCCAACAGGCTCGTCGGACACGGGGAAAGCTGGAGGAATTTGCTGCAATTAGGCAGGTCACGGTAAGTGCTGCGATCGCAAAAGAGACGCTGAATCTCCCCGTGCCATCAGGCATCGCTTAAGGCRCAAGCCTTAAGCTCTTGTGCCACGTCACCTGCAGGGTGACCCCCCCACAGCTACGTGAATCCCGCTGTGACAATTCACTGCAGCRTCACCTCTCCAGGGATCATTGCACAGAACTTCCATGGGAAGCTCTGTGTCTGTCTGTCACCAGGCTCCCATCCCCACATCCCATTCCCACTGCACCCAGACAGCCACAGGATGGAGAGCGGGAGCAGAGAGCAGGAAACCAAACCCTGTGAGACGAGTGCTCAAAAATGCTACAGAAACCAGACAATAACACGAGTGCAATGACACAGGTACCACTGACTTATTTCAGATGGGATCACATCCATCGTCTGCCTGCCCAAGGGCAAGATGCCACGATGCATGCAGGCCCATGCATGCACACCCATGCATGCAGACCCATGGATGCACACCCATGGATGCACACCCATGGATGCACACCCATGGATGCACACCCATGGGCACCCAGCTAAAATTGGCAGCCAGGCTTATATTCTCTGTCACTATTTAGCAATACAGACTGTTAATACAAGGATTTCTAATTACAACGTGAAATTAGGGGCTAATAGAGTTTGGCCTCCCATTTCTCACTTGGAGGAGTTTTATTTCAGTATGGCTGTCCCGCTGTAAGGATAACCACAGCTGTCAAGAGAACAGCTGACTGATTTATTAATATAACAAGGGCAAGAAACATTCATTGGTTTGSGGAAGCACAAGTCGAGGAAGAGCCATCAAAGGAAATCTGCACATGAAATCCAGAGCCCCACTCCTGTTTACAACAGGAAGAGGTCCCTGTCAGGTTTGTTTTGTCAAGGTGTGCTTTAAGGGATTAAGCYGTGTAGTTTTCCTTCCTCGCACGCAAGCCAACAAGCAGATAGGAACGGAGCTTCCATCTAGGCGAGAACACTGACACTGGACATTAAAACAAAAATGAAATTAGGTTTAATTTTTCTCACCTGCCATTGTTTAAGCAGACCAAGAGACACTGTCTTGCATTTAAAGAAAATCCCTATTTTACAGGAGCATCCCTTGCGTTACCACCACGTTTATAGCAACGAGATTCCTGCTCCTCAAGAGCAGATCGAGCCCAACTCACCAGCAGCTGCMGCCTTTCAGTGATTAAGGGCAGAAGAAGCCAGAAACCTCAACCATACCAAACCCTACTCAAAACCCCATCATAACCACGTGCTGAGCGCAGCAAATCGCTGCAGAGAGGAGCCTGTGCCAGGAGGTGCCCAGGACCAAGCCAGACACGTCCACAGAGAGACGTTTTCAAACCGGACATGCCCCGGGGAGCTGCAGCACAGCAGACACCCCCGTAAGCGACGTTGCTCAGCTCTGATGTCCCCCGTCCTGCCAGCGGGAGCTGCTCGTGGCTTGTGGCAGCACAAACGCATGGGACAACGCGCAGGCTCCCGCGCGGCCATTCGCCTCCAAGCCTCCAGCCTAGCAATTCCCTCCTGCAGCRCCAGACTGCCAGGGCCTAAATGCAAGAGTCGCACAAGGGGGCCTAGTTTCTCGCTCGGCTGGAGTCTTTTTCAGGAAGAAATCCAAATTAATTATCTAAATTCGCACGGGCAGTAGCCCTGCGCTTCAGGGCAGGTCTCCAGCAGACCTCACAGGACTAGAGGGGAGGCCCAGTGCCTCGACCTCGCTTTTTATTCAACACAAGGAGCTATCCTGCACCAGAGCTGCTCCTAAGGAGCCGGCAAAGAAGAAATACAGCATTTCTTAAAAGAAATGAAAGGCACTTCCAAGGAAAAAAAAAACCAAACAAGGACACATCATGCAGCACAAGCAATAAGTGAGAAGCAACAGAAGCGAAACAGCGATTGAATTAACTTGGAAGCAAGTGAGAAGCCTTAAAAGCCTCCAAATACTATCAAGAAAAGAAATTACTGTAGATACTCATCATAGCGGCTGYTCCTTTATTGCTGATTCACCACCACGTATAAGAACCTAATGCTACTCAGAAAGCAGCTCTGCTTTCACTGCATTTCATATATCACATTGTYTTGGTGCTAAGGGTGTTTAGACAATGCAAGGATTAAACAATGCCTTCCAGTCAAGTATTACGAAAACCATATGTTGCAACAGAACTACCAAGCCAGATGTAAGATTTGCTGTGCCCAGAGCCCACTTCTTCTGAACACATCCCAACCCCGCTCCTAAAACCCCATCTGCTTCCCACAAGGTGAGGCTCCATRAGCCAGCCAGGATGCACCGTCTTGTTGTGGACCTTACGTAAATAAAAGCATCCAGCGTGATAAAACTGCCTTTAAGAGAAAGGTTCTCACGTTTTCCTTGAGAGAAGGAAGAACTCAGAGCAGGTGACTAGGGGAAACCTCGTAGAAAGCTTAGGGAGGCRTTGCAGTAAATGCTCTCCACAAATACTATAGCCCAAAGGTTCAGGGTCTGCAAGCCCTGCGTGTGAGGAGGCAACGTGACGGCCTTTGCAGCTGAGCACCACCAACCTGCACCCGTGGGCTCCATCTTCGCTACCTGCTGCTCGCCCACGAACCCAAATCCTCCTCGAACCGCACACCCGGCCGGTCTGCACTTGAGAACCATCCCCGCAAACCGAAAGCAAAGACCCCTCCCTCCTGCTGCTGCCCGAAGCACGAGCACGCAGGAGCTCAGCACTAAGCTCATCAGAGCAGAGTCATGGTCAAGAGCAGCGACACCCTCAACGTTGACTCGGCTCCCGGCGCAGGGCTGCTGCTCCGCACGAGTTCTGTGGCATTAGAGCACAAAAGCTCCACGGGTGGCACTTGTTCTCCAGCGGAGGTTTGGGGGAGAAGGGAAAAGATCAGTATTTTAGCCTATGAACCAAACAAAAAAAGCTCCGTTTCAAGCCAGTACATTGAGATCCTGCAGGCTTCAGAGCCAAGAGTTACATTTGCAAATAACAGCCTAATAAAACTTCTATTCTTCTGACTTGGAGGAAGCCTTGTAAAGTGAGTAATACTGCAAAATTGCTAGAAAACAGCCACACACTACTACATAAAGCTCTGGAAATACATTCAACCCACAGCACAGCAGCATCGGAATAAGGAAAATGGGCTCCCAAAACACCAGGACTTGTTTTTGCTGGAAGTCTGGGTCAGGACCCTATGAATTGTTTTTTAGGTCTGAGCAGCATCTCTCAATCTATCGTTCATTCCTGTAATGTCAAAACCTCCAGATTCTGCTAAAGACTGTTGCTTTCTGAAAGGCACCGTATGTGTCCAGACTAGTCCAAACGCAGCTTAAAAATAAAAATCAGGACCTTTAAACATTAGATGTYACCCATCTCAACAAAATAGGTGCATCAGCAGCAAAACTGTCAGCAGGACAAAACAATCCATCAACCATCACCAGCATAAAAGCCTGACCGGGCATTTCAGCCGTTTTACACACAGAAAGGGTTTGATCACCACTACATCAGCAAAGCTGCAGCCAGTTAACACTTRAAAGCAGAATTGGTCCAAAGTGCTGCTGTTATCCACTGTTGTTTAAACCCTCCCCTGCAAATGATCTAGATCAGCTCAGTCACTAGCAATATATCAGCAAAAAAACCCCCATAATTCAGCTCAGTCTTGGACCACTGATCATCAAGGGCTTTAAAGCAAACGATTCAGTCCTGGTGTTTGTTCCTAGGCCCAGCAATGCATGGGGAATACGTGGCAAGATAGCTGCTCTGTGTGGCACCGTTCTCTGAAGTGCACAACAAGCACCGACATTCAGGGCTGTTGTTCCCAAGCTTCGYGCTTTCGTAACCTGGCTATTTTCTGAGCTCTGTTGTTTGTGTTTCCCAAGAAAGCTCTGCCAACTTCAGTCCCAGCTGCAGAAATTCATTAAAATCTATGAATGCCGATCTGTTCGCTATTTGTTGCCTCCCTCTGCTGCTTTTTGTTCGGCTTGTTCTTTGGAAGAACAAAACAATGGGAGAAGATGGGAAAGGAGGGGGGCAAGAAAGCTGGTGGAGCAGGGATTTGTAATCGGAGCCCCTGTAAATAGGGCAGCCTTTGCAAAAACGGACGATCAAAGTCATTTTAAGTGTATAATGCTCAGCCAGCAGGGCATCAAAAGGAGATGYAGACTGAGCAGGGCCGTTCAGGGAGCGCTATGGGCACACACGAGTTCAAAGTTTCTATCCTTTGGGGCCCGACAGCTACAGAAGAGCCCTGAGAAACTCAATGTCATGTCACTGGAGCCCTGGCCCGCGCCAGGGCCCTCGTCTGCTGCTGCTGAAGCAACGTTGGCTCCTTGAGGTGCAGCCGGCCTCGAGTYCCACCAGCTTCCCGTGGTCAAACAGGACTGAGGCTCTAAAGAGGCTCTGTACAAAGAAACTGACAGTTCTGGGCAATTAAAGCGACCTGGGTTCACACCAAGGCCRGGACACCACCAGTTGCAGCTCCGGACTCCAGCAACACTCATCACTTCAAAGCAGAGCGGGTGAATCCGGGTGCTCCTTCTGCCACGGGCTGGTTTAAGGGATGCTCCACGGAGGGCAGTTCGAAGCAGCTCTTCAAAGCGACTCAAAAAAGGACTCCAAGGAGAACAGCTGCCTTGAGTGGGCACCAAAGATCAGGCATCCAGAGCAGCAAACACCACCTCCTCCTCCTCCTCTGATGACTTCTTAGGTTGGTGAGTTTGCACGATGCAGTTAACCCATGTGGCAAGTGGCAACACGCTCACAGGGAGAAGATACAGGAATTCTAGAGTCCCAGGGAAAGACAAAGCAGCCAGGTTGGTCTGCTGGTATCACGCTGCTTTTAGACACTTTCTGAACCTTATTTTGCAAGCTGTGGACTGTGCACGGAGAGATGCAGGATAACAGCAACGTCCTGCGTAATGGAAACGCATCCGATGGAATCGCGCTGGGTATTCACAAGGAAAGGAGACTCTGACACGTCGTGGGGATGGAGGCTGCTGCCCACATTGGGGTGGGCCCTGACACCAAACACGGACAAGATGAAGAGCTCCAAGTCCATCAGTTAAACCGCTCCTTCCAAAGGAGGGTCCATCCCATGCGCTCCGGCACCCAACCAGACCGGTAGAGAACGCTTTGGGAGAGTCTTTAACACACCTCCACGGGCTCTGTAAAACTGTCCTAGGAGAATTCAATAACGCACAGGCTCACGGACATGATACCCATCGATTCGTCCAGTCCCGTTATKAGTCATTTACACTTTGGGGATCCTGCAGCAATCAATCCAACAACTTAATCGTGCAAACATAAAAACCAGATGCAGCTCTTCGCCTTGACATTGCARGGAGTGCTCCATGCAGCTTTTTTGTCTTTTAAAAAAAGGAAGACATGAGCTTTCACTCCAGATCACCTTCATTAGAGGTGCATGAAATGATTGTGGTAACGCCATGTACCCTTAGAGCCCTCTTTTTCCAAGCTGAAGAAAAATAACAGTCCGTTTTGTTGTTACTCATGCAGAAGCCCTTGCATTCCTCTGAATACTCTCATGCTTCTTTCTACCATCTAGTCTCGATTTAACATTCTTTTTAGAAGGATTGCTTGGAATTATTATAGCTAAGCATAACAACATCTAAAATTAGATGCCACAGAAAAAGSCAGGAAGGACACCAAACAAGTGCAAAATGCAAGGAATATATATTTATAGATGTTCTGTTTGTGTCCTATTGACTTGTCARGGAAAGGAGTGAATAATTTACGTGAATTCCGG
Organism: Eudromia elegans; assembly: GCA_003342815.1. Classification (NCBI taxonomy): domain Eukaryota; kingdom Metazoa; phylum Chordata; class Aves; order Tinamiformes; family Tinamidae; genus Eudromia; species Eudromia elegans. The sequence goes on from PTEX01000096.1 coordinate 1,286,319, forward strand.
ATTCGGGACAAACTCCAGCTTGTCTGTGCACAGAGCACACCGGGTGCCACACACAGAGGCTGTTCTACTGATGCAAAACTCGCCCTCAAAGCCTGGCACASGGTGTTAAAACAACAGCGTGAATGGCACAACAGCCAGCGCCGCGTGCTTGTGGACCACGCGAGTGCCCGTAAGCAGCTGTGTCACAGCCACAAACGCACAAACTGTACCTAAGAGCACGACCAGTGCACGCGGGGCACCGAAACCACCGGCCCAATTTCAGTTTCTGCCAAAACTGGGCAAAAAAAAGGTCCCTCCCATCAAGGAGGCAAAACCAGTAGTGTCCCAAGGCCATTCAAGAAGAAACCAACCCGGCAAGAGCGACTCCTAAAAACCATCCTTCCTCCCAAAGAGCTGCTTTCCTCTAAACCCWCCACGCAGCAGGTTCTCGTTGCTGAGGAGGACACATCCCCCAGGTGGACGTGCACTCAACGGGAGCAGCAATCGCTGCGTGAGCAAAGCTCCAAAGCGCAGGGACCGTCTCCCTTTCGGGCTGCCAGCGGAGCTCTGGAAGCCACCGCAGGTAACGCGGGCGCCGGCGATGCCGCTCGCGTGCCCGCCTGCCYGGAGTGGCAGCTCTCGGAGAGCGACTCCTGCAAGGAAAGGCCTCGCGATGCCGCCTGCATCCCACGGATCCGAAGGAGATGTTGCCTTCCCGCAGGCTGGAAACCCCGCGCGCTTCCAGGCCGACCGGCATGCTCTGGCTGTGCACGGATCCCCCTCCAAAGTCTATTCACAGAATAGCTAAGGTTGGAAGGGACCTCCAGAGACCATCTAGTCCAACCCCCAGCAGCCGTCCCGCATTAATAACCCTCTCAGAGGCACCAAGCAGCAGAAATCCAGGCAAAACTACCCGTTGTAGAGGCTGGATTGGGCAGCGCAGGGGCTCACGTAGCAGTGCCACAACCTCCATCCATCCACGACCACCTGCACCCGCATCCAAAGGGAGCAGGATGTGCCAAGCCCAGAGCGCCGGCCTCGCTGCAGCCCTTACGGCAGGAAAGASTCCGCAAATCCCCCTGCCCGGGGCTTTCCGATGCCGAGATATCCCGAACCCTTCCAGGACGGGCGCTCGCAGCGCCGGGCGGGCCGGGGCCTCCTCGGCGGGGCCGGGGCCTCCCGCTCCCATGGCCGGGCCCGCCGGGGGCGGCGCGTTCCCACGGCCGGGCGAGCCCCCGGCGCGGGCCCTGGGAAAGCGGCGGCTCCCGGCGGCGCTTCCCACGGCCCCGCGCGGCGGGGGGGAGCGCGGGAGTGGGGCTGGGGTGGGGGGACACACGGCGGGTGCCGCCCCGCGGGGAGGAGCCGCCGCACTCACCTCTGCCGCTGCACGTCGAGCGCGAAGCCGCCGCCCGGCGCGGGGCTCAGCAGCGGCGGCAGCGCGGGCGGCGGGCACAGCGGGCCGCCCAGCAGCAGCTGCGGCAGGAAGATGCCCGCGCGCGCCGGCTCCGCTTCGCCCTTGGCTGCCGCGGCGGGCGGCGGCGGCAGCAGCGGCGGCGGCGGGCAGGAGGGCGGCGGCGCCGCGGCCGCCTCCGCCTCCTCCGGGCCCGGCGGCGGCGGCGGCCTCTCGGCGGGCGGGCAGGGCGGGCGGCCGTCCAGGGAGATGTTGCTGAGGAAGAAGAGCGCGGCCTGGCGCCGCCGGGAGTCGCCCCGCTTGCGCGGCGGGGGCGGCCGCCCGGGCGCGGAGCCGCACGCCGGCGCCGCGGCCATTCTCCGAATGAGCCGCGACGGCCCCGGCCGCCCGCGCGGGGCGGCGCGTGGAGGCGCCGCGCCTGCTCATTGGCTCCGGCGCGCCGTCATGCAAATGAGACAAGCGGGAGGCGCGGCGCTCATTGGCTCTGGGAATCCTCAGCGCTAGCGCCGCCCCCTGCTCGCCGGCGGGTGCTGGAGGCAGCGGGCGCGTCGCTCCCGCGCCGCTCTGGGGGGCCCCCCCCCCCCGCCCCGGAACCCCCCGCCGGCCGCCGCGGTCCCGGCTCCCTCCTTGTGCCGGCGGCCTCACATTCCCAGGAGCGCCTGTTCCATCCCGGTCTACCATCCCGGGAAGGGGCCTCCGGCTGGGCCCCCACGGCCACTCCAGCCCGGACACCTTCCAGGTGGTTCCGGATGCCCCGCGCTGACCCTCACTCGTAGCATCCAAACCCGGCATCGGGCACATCTCCACGTGTCCCAGTCACTGGGAAAGGCAGACAGAAAAATCAAATTAAAAAATATTAAACATTTTAACATTAAAAATAAAATTATTCTTGCTGGCAAGATCATAAGATAAGTCATGGGATAAATAAGCATACAAGTTGAGCKTTTTTTTTCTTTCTAAAGAGTTCCTCAGAACCCAAGATTTGAATTAAAAAACAAATGGTGTTTTTTCATTCTTTCTGTAGGATGTAAATGGTCTCACTGAGTTGGCACAGGATGAAGCAGAAGGGAGCTGCTGGCTCCACAGCCGAGCTCGGAGGCTCGAGCGTTGCTGCTRTTGAYGCTTTGGTGCRRGGGAGCCTTCATCCCCGTCTGACAMGCGACCCAGTTCACAGGGCACGAGCAGAGCAGGCGCGCTGCTGTGCTCCAAGGAACCTGCTGCTGCAACCRACGGGCATCACATCAGCAGCATTCCCACCAGCTGCAGCAACGGGACAGGCACGTCCACACCCAGAGCAGCCTTCTCCCCCGAMCCTTTCCTGCCCTCAGGGAATCACTGTATGAGGGGGACGGAGGGGGACGGAGCTTATATATTTATCCTCCAAGATAAATATTAGGGCAGGCAGTTCTGCCTTGCAGCAGCACCATGGCACAAATGTAAAACATCATTTGGAATATCCAGCCCCAGCTTTCTCCTTTTGCTCCTGGACTAAAAGCTCTGCCTTACAGAAGACAWTGCACTGCAGAGATATAGGTTTGAGCAGCCAAAGCATTGCTGGAATTGGGAGCTGCTATGGATGAGGCCAAACCTACAAGCCTTTATTCCAACATGATGAGGGGAACACAGTTACCAAAGTCACTGTGAGTTCTCCATGCTCAAGAACTGCAAGATTTGGTGCAAGCATCTGATATGAGACAGCATTTAAACGACTTATGTGGGCTAGGYGTTAAAATTTTGCAAAATCATGGCCCAAAACTAAGCAAAAACAACCAGGCCATGAATATCTTTAGGCTGGGAATCAGAGGCACAGTGTTCCAGTCGGAGGAACTGCGAGTATTTAGATGAAGTGTGAGAAATTTCTTGCACAGGTTTTTCCAGTCGAAGTCGAGTGCGGACCTGGTGATCCAACAGGCCTTTTCCAGTCCAGCATTCCTAAATATATCACACTCAGGTGTCTCTTCTTGCCAGCTCCTCTCTTTTATTTATTTATTTATTTATTTATTTGGCAATCTGTCTCAGGAAAAGGGAAACAGAGACAAAAATGCTGCTTTTGTCCCAAAGCCCAAACACGCTGGAGCTTGGTAAAAAGAGTTTGAAATATTTCTCTTATCAGGTGTGGAAAAATGCTCCTGTTTCCTGCAGGTGAGGCAGCACTCCTTGCATCCCGAACCTGCTGGCCAGGATTGATCGGGATGCTGCCCTCGCCCAGCAGAATGGGYGTTTCTCCTGGGTTCCTCATGGATGCGTGCTCATCCGTGGGGAGTTATGCAACCCTCTCCTGTCGCTGTGGATCTCCAGGTCAAGCCCACGCCGAGCCCCAGGAGGAGGAGGCTGCCAGCGACCGCGCTGCTGATCGCCGAGTGCCTTGGGAAGTGACTCAGGCTTTCCTACGCGACACTACGTGTTTAAAAATACGGCTCTGATTGATTTAATTGTATAGTTCTACACTCGGGAGGGCTGTGTGCTCACCTCATGAAAAATGTATGGGTGTCTACAGGGGGATTTGTGAATGAATGACTCAAACCAGCTCTTCTGAATCACGTGGCAGGGAAGCCGCAGTACGTGGCGTTTCTACAGACCGRTAACGTGCATGGGATGATCTTGTGTCTTCCAGCGAGGGCCCCAGATCTTCTGAAGAAGACCAGCACATATGGCAGCCCTGCCAGAGCTGGGGTTTTGGAATGGTGGATGGCTGCTCAAGGCAGAGCATCAGTCGAGATGCCCAAGGGAAACAGGAGGACCAGGCACTTACTTTGGCACAAGAATTCTTACAAGAAAATTTATAACAGGTAAAATACAGCATCAGAGGATCTCCTAMACCCCCTTCCTTCCCAGAACCATCACTGCATGCTGCACTCAATCACCAGAGCTGCTAAACCTGTCCGTTATCTCCCAGTCTCGCCCAACCCACCTACAATCCTTTCAAAGGTTTAAGATATTGCCTTTGCTCCGAGCACACTTGAGTCCTCTCTGTCCAATGTCCCCCAGCCCCTGCATGTTTAGGCTGCTTAGACCTGTCACTGTCCTTCTCACACACGCAGATGCCTCTGCCCTTGGGCAGGACCTACACAAAACGTCCATCTGACTTAAGTCCCAAACGGGATTTAGGCAAGACGTCAGTAATGCCTGGAATGAGCTTTTCTGCATTGGACTGATGAGCGAAGCCGCCTTTCCAAACTCATCCCCATAAATGGCATTACTTACTGATCAGATCTCCCTTAAACTCATTGAACTAATCAGCTCTCTTGCTGCAGGCAGGGTGGTGATCGGCYTCGTGCAAAGGGCATGGGTTGCGACACGAGGGGAATGCAACAGGGCCTGCTTAAAACACCTGATGCTACAGAGACCTTCCCTGAGCACAGCAGTAATTCCTTCAAATTACCACGAAGCTTTCAGCAGCGAGAAGGTTAAAATCACCTGGCTAGATTAGCAGTCTCATAAACATGTAATCTGCACCGTATTTACAGCTGGAGAGGAAATAACCCCGCAGAAGGCTGTAAGGGAAGGAGGAGAATCTGATACTTCTCTATTTCTGCTGCTTTAGTTCCTGCCTCTCAGCGAGCCGGGTCACCCGTGCAGATCCCTTCTGCTTTTAGCTACCTCGACTTCCTGCCTYCCTGCCACAGCACAGCAGCATCTCGGTGCCAAGGTCCACACCAGAGCCTTTGTTTTATTTCATTTTATTTTTTTTCCAGGATGGAGATTTATATCAATGCCTAAATTTGCACAAATTAACTTCTTGCAAAAGTTTATAGATGAAGTCTAGAGAATAGCTGGGAACAGTTTACTGCTGAGTGTAGTGGGAGTCTCTTGCCCAGTAAAGACTAAGGGCATTGGTAGAGACTGCCAAGGTTTGCAAGCTGAGAGCAATAATATGTGCTGTAAGAACGATTCGATGTATGAAAATGCTTAAGGATCAGTAAGCCAGGACTTGRGATGGGCTCTTGCTGGGATCCTTTGCCTGATGCTTCGGGAGCCACTGCTATTTTGGATGGAATAAAAGCAAGCAAGTCCCTAGGTACCTGCACAGTTGTTCCTTCCAGTTTGTGGGATTTCAGATCCAGTCCCTGAGCTGACAGAAACCAAGCTGTGCCCTGGATTGATTCCTCTGGGAAACCAGTTCATCATCCCAGCCATCCTGCATTTCTTTCCTGATGACATCAGAGCTATAATTCGTCTAAACAAAACAAACAAGAGCTGCCAGCCTTGCAGGAGGACTGATCTGTACWTGGGACAACTTCTGTTCTGCTTCTACAGACTCACACATGACATTAAGGGTGATTTAGCAGCTTTTCGGGAAGACCATTGCGTAAAACCGYCCTTGCGCTGAACAGAAACGCAGCAAAAAGAAAAAAGTTCACCTCTCCAAAGCACACAGCTCCCTCGACCTTGTACACAGACACACTCCAAGTCATTAGCGAAATTCCACCCAAGTTATTAAACGGCCGCCGTGCTCCTTAGCGAAGTAGGATTAACTCATAGACTAGACATYGCCCAGTGGGGTTTTGCCAGTGTTCTTCCTTTAGCAGAACCGAACGGGCACGTGGAAACCTCCGTGGAGCTCGGAGAGTCCCTGCGGATCTCCCATTACTTCCCTAGAGCAGAACAGCTCCAGTCTCAGGCTGTTGGTGCAAGTGACACCACTAAACCACTACATGTGTTTGCCCATCAAGAATTACGTTAACATGAGATTGTCGGGCATTTGTATAAGAATCAAAGGACTTCACCAACAATCCATGTTTCTGCAGCTAACCAGAGGACTGGGAGAGCAATAACAACATGCTATGGGCTGTACGWGAGCACAGTTTATGGGGTTGGATAAAGTGCAGCGTATAAACTTGTATTCACTTCAGCAGCCTGTTTGGAGAAGCACTTTGCTCAGACCTTATAAAACTATTGTTTGTTTTTACAGCTATGGGATAGTCCTAATTGTGAAATATGTGTCCCAGCCAGCCCCCCCAACATGGAGATATTGGGGCATTTGGCTGATGGTGCCTGTTGGAACAAGGCAAGGAGCAGCATAAAAGACAATGAAAGAGAAGCCCCATAAAGGAAGGTGAACTTTGTGGTAATCTTGTGCAATAAGAAGAAAAAAAGCTCTCTGTAAGGGGGGGAAAAAAGAAAAAAAAATATGTAAGACTTTGTTATTGTTGGCAGAAGTTTTGCACATTTTGCTTATCAAATCACTGAAGGGAGGGGATTATTTTATAGCTGCATAAAAGTTCCTTCCCTCCTTACATTCCTGCGCTCTCAGGCTGTCTCCCTGTGGGCCGAGGGTTCTCCTTAGAGGACTAGTCACATTTTCCCCTCTGCTGAATCCTTCTACAGGACAGACTCACCCAGCACCATTCCCCGCTGCTCCGGGCGCTGGTGCCCCATCCAAGCCAGCGGGAGCCAGTGACGGATGCGGTGCCGGTGGCCAGGACCAGGGTTGGAGCCCGGGCCCATGATCTGATGAGCGCTTAAGCCGGGATGAACCAGCACAGCTGCCGTCCCTGGCGTGCCCGGCTGCGCTTCCCGGGGCTGCGGCTGTGGGATCGAGCTCCATATGGCTCCAGGGGCTGAGCCCTTCCCAAGGTGTGGGGGATCGCGGCTGGGGGAGTCTCCCCGGCCCTTCGGATAAGCCAGGAGGTGATTCCAGAGCTTGAGCCTGGGCAGACCCCAAAGGACAGTGACAGACACCGTGGAGGATGATGAACCCCATAAAGGGGGGCACGGACCCACAGATCCACAGGGCAAGTGGTGGCTTCGTGTGCTGCCCCCCACGAGAGCAGCCAGGTGGATGTCGAGGTTACCCGCTGCACGAACACGCGTGACCGCCCACGCGCGCGTCCCCTCCTCGCTAGGTGGCGCTGCCGCCCGCGCGCCAGCGAGGCCCCGCCTCCTTTTCCCGCGCTCTCAGGCCCCGCCCTCTTCCCCGCGCCGTCACGCGGGGGGTCCCCGCATCGCTCTGATTAACCCCCCCCCTTCCCAGTCCCTCCTCTGCACTGCAGCGGAGCGGAAAAGCAGGGAGCAGGGAAGTGCCTGTCTGCCAGCAAGGCACCACAGGGATACGAATCCCAAGCGCGGATACGAATCCCGAGCAAGGCTTTAATAGGCAGAGCAGGACCCTGTGCGTGTCCAAGGCCCTCCTGGGTCCCCCCAGGCGCTGGGATGGCAGCTGCAGGGAGCAGGCATGGGGAGAGCCCGTGGCCTTGTGCAGAATCCCATGGAAGGAAGGGGTCCATGTCTGGCCCTGCACAGCCGGGAGCCTCCACGTCCTCGCACGGGGATGGGAACCCCCGTGGGCCCTGCAGCACCTGATGCAGCTCCAGCAGCTGCCCCCAAGCACCCCCCGTCCATCCGCCTCCTCCAGGAGCGCCCGGGCGGCTTTCCAGGTGCTCTGCTCCGTGCAGAGCCCGCACGTGTCCCGCTGCGGGTGCACACGGAGCCCTGCAGCCCTCTCGTCACCCGTGGCCGCTCCTGCCGCTAGCTCTGCTCAGGGCTCGCACGGGGGGATGCAGAGCAGTTCTCCAGGCTCCTGGTGGGCACCGGTGCCTCCGCCGAGCTCTCCTCGACTTGGACTTTCTTTCTGCCTCTGAGCGSCTTCTTCGAGGCTGCTAGGAGGAAGATGAGCACAGGAGGTAACCCYGGAGCCATGTGTGTGGGTGCACAGGGACAGCATTGGCCACGTCCCAAAATACAGACCGCGTGGGAGGAAGCAAGCTCAGCAAAGGGGAGATGAGGAGGAAACCTCGCACTGCCATGGGAAGGTATTAGAGAGCAGRAACCACCTTCTGTGTGAAGGGGAAGCAGACAGAGAAACCCACACGGAGGTGTTCCTGCGTCCCAGAGCAGCGGGATGCGTTTTGGGGGCGTTTCTGCCCCGCTCAGAGCATCGCAGTGAGGTGCAGGGTGTGAGCCGGGCTCTGCTCCTCCAGGCGTCACGGCAGCTTGGACAGGGACAGGGGCAGTGTTGCCTCATCAACCAGCTCCCTTTGATGCCTAAGCAAGAGCCCTCCCTGTCCTTCCCGTTGGTCAACGCTGCCCTGTCTTTGYCGACTGCCACCACAGGGTATTTCTGACAGGGCCATATTTCAGGCTTGACAGGCCCATTGTTTTATCCTGCTCCTCACTGCRAACAACTTTGTGCCCAAAGGGACTTCTCCTTCCTACCTTTTGTCCGGGCATCCTGTGCTCGTTTTCTCTTCTTTAGCAGCACGGGAGCTCTGTCTTTGGCACAAGAGTGTTTCCCTTCAGCCTGGGCTTCCTGGGGGGTGTTATGGTCATAGGGGGCAGTGACCTACACCAAAGAGAGGARCGGTCAGTCTGGAAATAGGCAGTGGAAAAGGGGTTGGCATCTTGCGTAGGAAGAGCCGCCACCGCCGTAAATACGAGTCCCTCCTACACCTCCCATTGCCCCCCAGGACAAGGGTCCCTGACCCAAAGCGTTGCCACACCAGCGGCAGTGGGAGCCGTGGGGCTGRGCAGAGCCAACCAACCTCGCTGTCCGTCGTGTCGGGCTCCTCCGAGTCCTGCTTCCCGGAGTCGGCGTCATCGTCATCTAAGGATGTGCAAAAGGAAGAGGTTTTAATGGCAAGCGCGCAGCCTGATGGGCGACACCACAATCCAGGCCTTTACCACCAGGCACCTGCACTGGGATGCTTGGRAATCCCAAGGTGGCACGGGCTGCAAGGGCTGGAATGGACATTCCCAAAGTTTCCTCCTGGTCCTGCTTGSTAGGGAACTGATGCTGGAGGAGAGGAGGGAGAGGCAGGCGCTGCTCCGTGCCCAGCACAAGGGTTTTGGTGCRTGCAGAACCGTGTGCCCCAGGCCTGCACTGAAACACTGCTGAGCCCTCCGCAGTGTTGCAGCCTCCGGCCACCACGCCGAGGGTCCCCCGTGACCCCACACCAGGTCCAAGCAGCGTGGGCCGGGCGGCAGCAGAGCCTCCCCCTCCAAAATCCACCCTCGCCCTCGATTGGGACGCTCCCGGAGCCGGCAGAACCGGCTCCCGGCCCCGCTCTGTCCTGCCGGGGTTAAGGTTCATGGAAATYGAGACGCGCTCGGTATTGTTTCCTGGGCTCTGTGTCAACCTCCAAGTGAGAACTGAAGAAAGTCCTGTGTTTTCCCACACCCAGAATGTAATCGGTGGAAATTCTTGTGCCGTGATGATATCTCCTTAACATGTAAATCACAGAGGACTCCCCCTCCACGTTTTTTTCCCTCCACCAGTGCAAAATCCTGCTCCGGAGAGTGTTCCCAAACCACTCCGACACACCCAGACCAACTAATCCGGGYGAGCTCAACTTTCTGGCGCAGCCAGTAGGGCCGGTAGGGAGCAGCTCCCCGGGACGTGCTTCTCCCTGCGCCGCTCATGGCTCCGGCCTGGCACGGCCTGGGGACACCCACCCGCCACACGTGTCCCCTCGGATAGCCCCACGTGTCCCCAGCGCTTTGCTTTGGGATAGGAACGGGTTTTAACCATGGATGGAGGAGGGAGAATGGAGCCTCTTGGAGGCAGGAGCATCCCTGGTTCTGTGCTCAACCTGGTCTCCCTGCCAGCTCGGGCATGCTTTGGAGAAAAGGGCATGGGATGGACGGTTCTTCTCTGTGCCATCCTGTAAATGTGAAGCTTTTTGGCTCCTTGAGCCTCTGCCCATGCAGGGTATGGGCAGCTCTGTGGGGCTTGCAAGGTGAGCCAGGATGRTGCTGAAAATGCTGGGGGCAGGAGCACCTGGAAGGGCTTCCTTGCTATTTAGCCATTCCTTTGGGCTGTAGGAAGTGCAGGTGTTTGCCAAGCCCAGCACAGTCTCCTCCTGTGGGTCACCTTGACACGACCCAAAACGCATCTTTCGCTCCYGCCTTCTCAAACGTGGCATTGCCCTGGCACTTTTTACCTGCTTCTTCCTTCTGTGCATTCAGGGATGGCCTCATCCTGGTCTCCGCAAAGGCCTCGGTGTCACTCGACGGCGACTTCCTCGTAAGGGGCACCCGTGCGAAGGAGAGCTGAAAGACACAGAGGGCAGCAGCCCCGTAAGCCCTTGGCCATGGCCTGAGCTCCTGGAGACGGGGCCTTCCTCCAGGCAGGAGGCCAGTGCCAGCCCTGGGCGCTGCATGGGGGGCACAGCAGGGACGCTTGGAGGTGGCGTCACCCACTGCAGCTCCCTAACCTGCAAGGAAAACCCGCCAGACACGAGTGGGGAAGGGAGTTTCCAAGGTGTTCTTCACCTCAGCAAAATATAAAGACTCTGCCTGCAATTTATCGTGAGCGAATATATCTGCAATGGCTTCACATGAGGCAAAGCCGCTTGCTCRGGGGCGTTTTCAAGGAGGATATTAATGGTCGCTGCAGCTGTGCTGGGCACCCTGGAGAGGGGCAGGGGACCGAGCAGGTGCCGGTGCACGCTGTACTCACCACAGCTTCCTCCTCCTCTTCCTCCTCCTCCTTGACGCCGCCGGGCTGCGCTCGGGCAGCCTGGAGGCGGCGGTAGGCGAGGCACAATTCGTCCCACTCCGCCCGGTGCCGCACGCAGGGGCCGCGGCCGGACGGGCTCCCCGCRGGGCTCGGCCGCCCCCGGAGCGTCCCCGCCGGGTCCCTGCCGCGGCCGGAGTCGGACAGGTCCAGCGGCACATCCAGGCCTTCCTCCCGCGCCGCCTTCCCGTGGAGCTCGGGACCCTCCCGCCTCGGCCAGGGCTCTTCCTCATCCTTCCCATGCCCCGGGAAGGGGCTCTCCTCTTTGCAGCCCATGGCGCCGCTCGGCCACGGGCTCCGCTCCGCTCCGTCCTCGGCGGCGCGGCGGCCGCGCGGGCGCTGCTGGGCGAGGAGGCGCTGGAGCCGCTCGCGGGGCTCGAGCAAGCGGAGCTTCCCCTCCAGCGGTGCGTCCCGCACGTACAGCACGGCGCTGGGCAGCTCCAGCACGGCCGCGCGCTCTTCCCAGCCGYCCCGCGGCCTCCGGCTGCGGCCTCCGGCCTCTTTGGCCCCGAGGAAGCGGCCGGAGAAGCTGCTGTCCCCGTCGGACGGGGCCGAGCTCCGCGCCAGCCCCAGCTGGTGCAGCGGGAAGCGCTTGTTGAGGAGGCAGAGCTGCTCCGTCCTGGCCATCAGTTTTAGGTGTTCGTAAGATGGACCAAGCTTGGGGGAGTCTGGGTTGCTTGCAGCTGGATAACTAAAGGAAACAACAACAAAAAAAGAAAACCTCAAAAACATATTGCATTTAATAAAGACCTTTTGTTTAACTGCCCAGCTCCTACAGGTGATGCTCTTGGTGGCCCCTGAAGACCTCCAGAAKTGTCAACCCATTGGTGACCAATTTGTCCCCCCTGATCTCAGCACTCAGAGCACCGGTAGCAAGGCTAGCATGGGGAGCAAACCCAGTTGCTGCTATTGCTTCTCATTAGGCAGCTTCCATGGGCAGGAGCACTGGGAATGCCGAGCTACTCCCACTCGGGGAACCTCGCTGTGTCTACGGGTGAGCTCCCTGGCTTTGCTTAGCGCCCCGCTCCCGAAACCGCCGGGCAGGAGGAGCCCTGGGAAGTGCTGAGCCCCACAGAAGGGCCCATTAGAATAGATAAGGAGCAGCAGGGATTGCTGCCTGCACCCGAGTCATCTCCCGGCTCTTGCGCGGGCTGGAGCTCGGGGCAGCCGGTTCACGTTCCGGTTCTGCCTGATGCAGCTGAAATAACCAGGGATGGTTCCTGCAGGGCGGCATTCCAGCYGTTTTGCTGGTGTCAAGTGGGAGGGCCGAACCCCGTCCCTGGGGCTGTGGGCAGTACAACAGCCTGGAGAAGGCGGGTGGTCACAGCAAGAAGTGGCCCTCTCGTCACACGCTGCTCAGTGAATTTCCAGACCCACTCGCCAGATCCAGCATTTCCACCTAACCCTCATTATTCACCRGGATGAATGAGAGTGCCAATAGGATGACAGGAAGATCTAGGTTGTAATGGGCAAAGAAACCCCCATCCATGTTCAATGAGGAAGACGCCGGTGGCTGCGGACAGACCCGCTCCGTGCGAGCTCATGGAGAGCTGCTCCACCGGGGTAACTCACGCCTCGAGGCCGGGGCTGTGCTCRCGCTCCGCAGGGACAGGAGGCCTCCTCGCCGCTGGGGACAGCGCAGCTCCCGGGGGGCTCCTGGGACCCCTTTCCAGGAGACACGGTCTGGAGCCAGGTCTCACCAGGGCGATGGTCCCGTGTAGCTGGTTGGAGATCCTCTGGGATGCCTGCAGCAGGGGGAAGAGTCCATGTGAGCCTTTCTGCTGTGCTCCTTGGGCTGAGTGTCCCCAGAACCTCACGAGCGGGGACAGGCTCCTCGCCAGAGCAAACGGGAAGGACAACTCCTAAGTGCTCTGCAGGGAAACCTTCACTGCACCTTTTTTCTAATCATTTTTTACCCCATGAGTGCTAAGTAGTAATTTGACTCAGTTTCAACCAGCAGCTGAACAATATTGATTTCCCAGGAAAGTTCTCCTTCATGTTTTCCAATGGGATCCACATTATTATTTGTTTCTGATTGCTCCAATATATGCCCCAGGAGGTCCACAAGCATTCTCAGCTCAAGCCATGATTTAGCAGCTTGTGCAAGACAAGAGCCTGCAAATTTCTAGATGCCTTTTCAGGCCACTGAGCTTTATCCATGTGAGCTCCCTCCATACCTTTACTTAATGGCTATGCTTCCAGTGGAGGCCCAGGCTGCGAGGGCAGGACATCATGATCTTTATCTGCTGTCATGCAGGGCTCAGAACAAGTTCTGACTTGGCTTTTCCCTGCCTGCTAGCCGATGTCACCAGCCTTCGCTGTGATCCCCATGAGTTATCCCCAGAGCCAGCCTGCAGCCTTGCCAAAAGCCTTTTCCACCTGCTCTGTCAGGTTTTCTGTGGATTCAGGTAAGTGAATCCGGTGCCAGAAGGGAACCATCCACGGGGGTGTGGATGTGGCTGCAGTTCCCATGGTCAGGAATGCCGCTCCAGGCCTGGAAGCATCAGGGCCCAGTCTCTCCAAATCACTTTGCATCCCTCCTACTCTGTTTCAAAGATAGAGCAGGGTTGGGTCGATGCAAAAAAATGGTATCCTTGAGTGGGAATTCCTCTGGGAATACACACAACCCTATGACAGCCCGAGGATCCCGATATCCACGCTGCTGCGGAGGGAGACACCCCTGAGATGCTCGTGGGCAGGGTCACGGTGGTGTGTTTGTGTTCTGCGCTCAAAAGCGCCCACAGTTTGGCAAAGGTGGCCAAAGCGATGGGGAAAAGGCCTGCACACCCTGGGCGAGCGCTGGCAGCTCTCACCAGTTCTGCAAGGCCGGTTTCCTGGAGGACGGGGCTCGGGGACGTCCTGCTGCCTGGCGAGCTCCGTGGTCCTGGAGACTTGTCTGCAGACAGAGACACAAGCWGTGACCCTGACGGCCCCGCGGTGGCTCCYGGCTGCCCCGTGTTCCTATCCCACRTGCCAGAGCCTCCCAGSTGCTAATGACGATGGTRTGGAAGCCCTGCACACCCTGGCAGGCACCGAGCATTTTCCTAGGGACGATTTCTTGCCAAATTTGGGCCAAGATTTCACCCAACTCAAGCCAGCACCAGAGTTAACGTGTCCTCTATTGCACAGGGTGTGGGCAGGAAAGCAAACCCATGKTTTTTGCACCAAAAGGGCAGTGGATCCACAATTGCATTACGTTTTTCTTACAGTAGTGGCCCCCAGGCATCTCCAAGGGCTGCTTGCTCTTGAACAGAGCAGTGTGTCCGTCCCTTGACACGCAGTGTCCCTCCCAGCTGCCCTTCCAACCGCAGCCACGTCTGCAGAGCCTGCCCAGAACGCGGCCTCCCCTCTGCTCTCACCTCCTCCGGGCTCCAGGCCGGGCACGTCGGGGTGCACGTCACGGTTCTCCTCTTCGGCACCTCCCCGGGACGCTCTGTCACTGCCCGGGGTCCTGCTCCCTGGGGACAGCAGGGCCAAGGGGGAGCTGGGGCTGGAGCTGCTTTCTCTGGAGACGACTCCTGGGTACTTCATCCTGTCCCTGTGGAAAGGAGAGGGGCACAAGTGACTGAGAAGRGGCAGGAGGAGGAGATCACCCGTTTGAGACACTGAGCTGTGAGCTCTGAGGYGCAGAGCCCGATGGACATAGGGAAATCCCACTCCAGCTCTTGCAGGGGTTCCAGCAGGAACAGTCTGCCTCTGGCTGGGCTTTATAGCTTGATGGAATAGGGTGAATTTAACATGTGGATTTGGGGAGAGTCACCCTCTACCATTTCCAGGCAGTGGGAATGATGCTCTGAGTATGAAGGACTTGCTGTGGGACTCAAAGCCCTATGCCCAGCCTAGCTACATCCTGATGGAGACCCCCCCTGTTTTTGGCTGAAGATATCTCTGTTGAGCGTCACAGGGAAGAGTGGAGCAGGAATGCTCAGAGAACCTCACTGGATCCAGGGCTAGGAAAAACTCTTCCCTTGGAAGGCATCGGGACATAGAAGTGAGTTTCTCTTCAAAACAGACCGGGCTTTCTGATCTCCAAAGAAAACACATTTTCAAACTAATCCCTTGGTGCTAATTCCCCTGGACTTTAAACCCTTGAGGAATGAGCCGGTTTGTGTGTATTGGCTAGTGTGACGGGTTACTCGGCTTTCACCGCAGCGCTCTGCGAAGGTACCGGCCTGTTGGAGCAAATCCCTTCTCCCTCTTTGCCTGGCCTCAGTCCTTTCCTCGCTTGCAGCTCTTCCTCCCACACAAAACGCAGCCCGTTTCCTGCTCTACCCACTCAGGCACCTGCCTCTCCCCTGGGTCCCACACACAGGCAGAGCCCCATGACTTTGCAAAGAGGTGACGGGTCTTGCTAGGGCTCTGTTCTGTTTCGTGCTGCTGGCATGGAAAAGCTGTGAAATCCGACAGTGAAGGATTTCCTACAGTTTGTGGCCAAACAGCCTGGTTTTACTTCCCATGATAGTCTACACRGGTGGGCTAATGGGAAATGCAGGACCAGAAAACACCCCATCTTTCCTGGGCACCCTGCCCTTCTCACCCTACTGCATCCTGCTTCAAACATGCCTTGCTGCTCCGAGGAACCCACAGATTAAATCCGTGGGTGCAGGGAACTAGGGGAGTGAGCAGAGGTCAAGGGAGATGCTGATCATTAGAGATGCTCTGGTGTCTGTATCTCCTGCTGGAACCTAGGGGAGTCAAACCCTAAAACGCCTCTGAGGATGCTGTGGTTGGGCCATAACCCAGCTATAGGGAAGCCTCTGGCCAGACCACCATGCCCTGCAAGGAATCAAACCCAGAGGAGCTTACTCCAGGCTCCGGAGCCTCTTCAGGTCCTCCTTGAGCGTTTTGTTCTCTTCCTTGAGGCGGTTCATTTCGTTAGCTGCAGAGAGAGGCGAGGGGTCAAGGTGCTGCCGGGGGCTGCCATGGTGCCGTGTGGGGACAGGGGACTGCAGTGGACCCGGGCTGACTCCCCTCCCTTCTCCAAAACGTGCTGGGTGCCAGGGACAGAAGGCAGCGACTGTCTGACTTGGGCTTGGCCAGGACCAGAGGTTCTTTAGACCTCCTTGGGTGCTGGGGAGAGGGTGACAGTGACAGGTGACCAGTGAGGAGGTGGCACAGCGGGAGCAGTGCAAACGCCTCCCTCCCTGACCAGGGAAAGGGCTCGGAGAAGCAAAGCTCGGAGCAGACCGCGGTACGTACTGAGGATGAAGATGTGCTGCAGGCTCTGGAAATGGGACGTCTCGTACTCGTTCTGCTTCTTCTTCGCCAGTTCCTGGGTGACCATGCATCTGTCGCAGAGCCCCGCGCGCAGCCTAGGGGCAGAGCCAACACCTGGGGACCCTGACATCACCCTCGCCGCGGCACGCAGCCGCCCCATGTCCTGCCGTGGGGAAGGGACATTGCCATCCACGCAGCCCAGGCCCTGGCCCCCCACAACCGAGCCCCCCACCACTCATTTTTTTGGAAACACCTTTGCATTTTGCTGGTACAGGAGGTGGCATCCCCCAGTGATAAGACCTCTCTGGTCTGCAGCCCACTGCTGGAGGGGGCACTCACCATTACCAAACAAGGCTTTCTTCAAAAGAAATCTTACCTGTTTTCTAACACTTTCACGTTTTCCTTAAGGACCTTCTGCTGCTCTCTTAACTGGTGATTTTTTGCAAACAGCTCCTCAATCCGCTGGGCATCCCTGATAGAAAAGACAGCACAAAGCAAGCAAAAAGAAAGRGTTACTGGATTCCCCCAGAGCCTGTGGCTTTATTCTTGGGCTCTGCTCGCAGGAGTGGTTTCTCTTCCACTTTGTCATGCTGCTGGCACTGAAGGACTGCAGGGCTGGGATGCRGGAATGCCGGGATGCAGGAGTGCCAGGATGCGGCTGGCAGGCAAGGACTGGTGCAAGGAAAGCCCTGCTCAGCCCTGGCTGCAATGCAGGGGAGGAAGAGGAGGCCAGCTTGTGCAGGCATTGGCGRGGGCACTCGTGGCTTGGTGGGATTTCATCCAAATCACTTTGGAAGAATAGGAATAACCAAAACGTTGGGAATAACCCAACTGTCCTAGGGAAAACACCATCCCAAGCTGTGTTCATGCATCACAATGCCCAAGCTAGGCGAGCAACGCTCTCCAAGTCTCTGGGCACTTTTGCAGACACCTCAAGGTGCAGAAGCTTCTAGGAAGGTCTTACGCCCAGCCCAGAGCACAGGCACGGAGCAGAGCCCACGTCACTCACCGGCATTTCTCTGTCGTCAGCTCCGTTAGCTTCGTTTGCAGACCTGGAATGAGGAGCAGAGCTGAGGACTGGGCATTTATTGCAATCCCAGGGTGGTTTGGCAGCAGAAATGCAGCGGCCTGACTTCAGGAGGGCACATGGTTCTAAGTAAACGGCATCAGTTTCCAAGCCCTATTTCTTATTTGCCCATGTTAAATGACAGCAGCWTAACAGAACTGGGAAAGTTGTACCAAATGTGAGGACATTTTGTATTTTGATGATTTAATGAGTTTACACTCCACCCCCACAGTCTGTTCTGTATTACTTCGTTATTTCTMGTTACACCACTCATGTCCCAGGTGGGCAGTATTTTATAATTCTTAGTACTGCAAAGCGTCCCGGAGAATATTTACAGCTCAACAAGAACTGCTTTCACTGATGGATCTGCAGACATTAGGTTCTGTCAGCTCTGTTTTATGCAAAGTAGCTGCACGCAGGCACTTTAAATTGCTCAACAGCTTCCTCTGTGCTCTCCCAAGGCCTAAAATTACACAAGACAAGAAGGAATTCATAAGGCCGAATCCAGCGAAAGCGCTGCTGTTGTGCTCATAATATTAATACTGGGAATTATTCTAATAGGAAAACAATTGGATTCGGCATTTGTTTGCTTAGCTTAATGGCTCTGATTTTAGTAATGTATGACTGGGCAACTCCCTCRGGGACTGAACTATCCATCCTTATTCCACAGTTTACTTTAGCAGAGCCTCGTGGCCCTGCTCCTTCTGCCTTGCAGATTATTGCAGCTTCCCGCTTCCCCATATTCAGTATCTAAATAATCACCAAGGCCCCATGGCCTCGGCCCCAGGGTACATCCCAGGTGCAGCCGTGAKCCCTGGGGATTTTCCTAGGGCGCTGGCAAGCTCAGGCAATAGCAGCAATTGGGAGTTTGGATTTATCATGGATTGCGGCAGCAGGGCAGGATAGGGTCAAACCCTCTTTGATTAACCCAGAGCAATCCCCATGGTCACTGAGCCTCCCTGGGGACCAYGAAAACAAGAATAAAAATGGGTTTTTTCCTCCCTTCCTCCTTACAGCCCCAAGAGGTGCTGATTTTCTCCATGAACCTCAGTCTCCACCTGGACGATGGGCCAAGGACATCAAGGTGCTTTGAGCCTTTCCTTTCCCGTGGAGCCCGTGACCCTGCTTGTCCTGTCCCTTACCTTGGACCTCCTTCTCGTGGATTTCCTTGAGCTTGTTCAGGGACTCCGCAAAGCTCTCCGAGCTCATGTTCAGGGCTGTGCCGATGCTCCGCTTGCTCTTCCYTCCCTTCTAAATCATTCAGCTTCTGGGCTAGCAGACACACAGAGAAAACCTCCAGTAAAACAGAAGTGCCTCGGTATTTTGGGGTATRTGGTGTTATGAAAAGCCTTAGGACAGGAGAGAGCTGCCCCAGCAGAGAAGGCAAAAATCRTTTGCAGAACTAAATTGAAAAAGGAGAACAAAAATATCCTGCTCATGCAGGGACAGATTATCAGGCCTGCGTAGCTCATGCAAAGGCAGTACACGGTGCCCCACAGCCTGGCCAGCATCGCCCGTGCTGCCTGGGATGCAGCTCTGGACCCTCTGGAATCCAGGGGAATCCGAGCGTTGGGGTGCTCGGCCCTCCCTGGGGGTGCTCGTGGCTCTGGAGCAGCATTGGAGCTCCTGGTGCCCCGCACTCGTTTAGCTCCAGCAGCAGCATCCCGAGGAGGGATCAAAATGCTCCGCTTCCCAGAAGCGCCCGGCTGCTTCCTCCCCATTGCAAACCCTCCAGGCAGCAGCCCGGGACACATCCAGCTCCATCCACCAGGCAACGCTCCACAAAAGCAACCCCCTGCCTCCAAGGATTCCGCTTCCAAAACCGTACTGAAAACTCGCCAGTTTTGAGCAGTGGGAGCTAATGGGCAGGAGAGGCCACGCTCGATGCCCCTGCCGAGGGCCGGGAGAGGTGGCAGGAGGGCTTTGCAGGACCCGAGGGGTGGCAGGAGGGCTTTGCAGCAGCCCCGGTGCTGCTCGCTTGCTTGCCCGCACGCTGCTCTCTGCGCGGAGCGGAGGAGCGCCCGTCGCTGCATATGCAAGACTTGGGCACGTGGAGGCGCGAGGAGAAGCTTCCCCTGAAGGGTCTCATTGCATAAAGAAACGAGGCACGCGCGGGCGAGCCCCGGCAGCCGGCGCCGCTTGCGGAGCTGCAAGCCGGCAAAGGCAGCGCCGGCCGAGGGAACGGAGCTCCCAGCCGGCCTCTCGCCTGCAAACTCTGCCTGCAGAGGAGTTTCACCTGCCTTCGGAGCAAACCTTGTACAAACGGAGCAGAAAATTCCTCATCTTGGGAGAAGAGCAAAGCCAAACTCATCATATCTGCTTCCCAGGGCACCAGGGAATGATGCCAGCATGTCGTGGCGCGYGGGGCAAAGCCAACGTGGAATGGCATTAGGAACTGATCTCCCAGCTCGGCCTCAGGAGCTGCRGTTTAATAACGAGCCAGGAGCAACAATTCCTGGCTCCCCTCCAAGCACTCAGCAGGAAGCACCCTCAGAGCCTGCAGCCGCCTTGGCACTCGCACGCCCGGGCACGGGGATGCGCTTCCAGGGATGGCTGCATCCCAGCYTTGCTGCTCACSGAGGCRGCATCCCCCCAGGATACAGGGAAGARCCCCTAGGAKCCTCTCCGGCAGGTCTGGATTTGGAGAYGRCAATTGGGGCTGGGTGGGAGCAGCTCCACACCCAGAGCTTCCCAAGGCAGCTGCAGCTTGGGACAGAGCTGAGCTGCAGCCTGGGTTTCCCTCCTCTCAGAGGAAGGAAGAGCAGGATCTGCCTGTGATTTTATCCAGGCCTTCCAGGTGGGAGAAGCCATTGCAATTCCTGGTGCTTTCCTGTAGCAGCAGCACCTGCCCTCTCCCGCAGGTGGGATGCAGCCTCCTGATGAGGGGCTCGTGGCTCCTCTGTGGAAGCCCCGGAAAACAGGGGAGAAGCACAAATATTGCATCAGCATCAGTGCCCTGGCCGCCCCATCYGCAGCACTGCTTCCTTCCAAAAAAAGCAACGGGAAAAAATGCATCTCATTACCTAAATAAGCTCAACTAATTAAGGAGAAAAATAAAGAAATGGCAGGTTTATAGAGTCCTAACATGGTAGGATCAGCCAAGCTTAGCGGGTTTACTATCCAGTCTTTCCTGGTTGCCAAGGCTGGGGTTCCTTAGCTCTGGATGAGCTTGATGCCCCACTCCCTTGGCCGTGCTATCGCGGGCAGGACGGCTCGCAGCAGCCAAACTTCATTTTCCTGGCGACCCCTCCGTGTTCCYGGTCTAATTTTAGATCCATCACTTGCGTTTACACTCAGAAAGGCTGGCGGATCAGTCATGGAAAATCTCCCGTGCCAATAGCGACGTGTAGGCCAAAGCCAAGCTGCTCTGCTCTCCCTGTGCTCCGTGCACTTGGCAGCTTTAGGAGCTTTCTCTTTCTTTATTTCTTTTCCTGGACATTTATTTATTTGCACAGCTCACTTGGCCCAAAGCAGCCCCCGCTTCCTCTCCATGGAGCTGGTTGGAAAGGGAAGAGCGGGGACTGCAAAAATCCTCCCCAGCCAGTGGAGAGAATCAGCCCTGGCCTTCCCAGGGAGCGGGATCTGCTCCTTCCTCCTCCTCACAGAGCCGCGATGCCACCCGGGAGCAGGGGGCACATCAGGGAGCGCAGGCACCAGGAGCCGGAAAACGACAAACCCGGTCGCTTATCTGCCCGTGCATCTCGGGATAACCGCAGCTTGGGTAAACATTGCTTAATTAGCGCCTCAAAATGCTCTGGGAAGTGGGTAATGAAGCACTATCGGGCCTTCCCGGCGTTTTAATGGAGAAGAGGTGCAGCGAAGGGAATAGCTCAAGGCAGCGCGTGCAGGGCAGGGCGCGGAGCTGCTGGAGCCGCTGCCTCCCGCCTGCCCCTTCCCCGCGCTGCAGCCCCTGCTGGGTCCGAGTGGAGGGTGCTGGTGGGTGCTCCATGGTTCCCTGATCCCTATGGCTCACAAGAGGTCCAGGATGGTCCGGGCTGGGTTTGGAGTGATGCTGCCGCAGCCTCACGGTGGCATTTGCAGGACAGTCCCCACGGTGGGACCATGGTGTTCAGAGGGGACCAGGTGACAGTCCAACCCGTGGGAACAAAGTCCCAGTGCCGGGTAGAGGTGGGGGGTCGTCCCAGCGTTGCTCCTGCCACCGTCCCAGCACTGGGGACAGTGGGAAGCGGGAAGGGGAGGTGACAAATCCTCCTCATCCCAGGAGCATCGCTCCCCATGCCGAGCAGGCCCTTGGAGTGCTGGATTCCCACCTCCCCCCAGGATTCCCACGTCCACCCTAGAGGAAGGGGACTGGCCACGGGCGCCATTTCTTTGCATTTTGGGCTGCATTTTGGGTTCCGACGCTGTCACGTCACCTTCCACCAGGAGAGACACGTCCCCATCCCAAGCCTCAGCCRTGTCCCCACCCACCCCCTCGCTTTCCCCCAGGAGCCGCCAGCCCTCAACGCGAGCGATCCCGCGCCAGGAATTCCCACCCTTCCGCCGCCAGCCCGGAGAGCGGGAAGGAGCGCGGGGCTATCGCGCCCACCCTGCCGGGCCCTCGCGGGGCGGCGGGACCCGCTCCGGGTGCAGCCGCGCGCGGGGCTCACCTGGGTGCTCCGCTCGCTCCCGCCGCGCTCCGGGACGCAGCCGCCACCGCCGCAGCAGCAGCAGCAGCAGCCGTGGGTGAACTTGCACAGACAATATGCCATAATTTTTTTTTTTTCCCCCCTTTGCAGTCCGACTGGCTTTACTGGTTTGCGATTCTTTGCCCCGGCAGCAGAAAGGAGGCAGCGCTSGGCGCGAGCTGCCCGACGGGTTCTGCTCCAGCTCCGGAAAGCGGCAGGACCGGTAGGGTTTGAGCCCAGATAGAGATTTGATTGTTTTCCTGTAATTACAGCTCGACCTGTGCTGTTGGTTGGAGTCAATCGCATTGGCAAACAGGCCCATCTGAACAATTCACTCACCGACAAAGTGGGAGTTATTTCATTTTATGTAACGTGGCTATTTTAGAAAGGARAAGAAAATAATACAGGATGGGGCAATCTACCCAACTGCTGTTGCTCTTGGTGGGCAGTGGTGGGTAGCGCTGCCTTTTCTGATACCAACAGGTCTTGGTGAGCCTTGATCCCCCTTTGTATCACAGGACATCCCTGGCTCCGGATGCCTTGTGGTTCACACGGGTTCCTTGCAATGCTGAGTCCTGCAACCCGCTGCTGGCACATGTAGGAGTGCAGCCCGTGTCCCCAGAGCGTCACCCGGGGGCACTCAGCAGCAGAGGAGGATCCTCTGGGGCCCCGCACGCGGGGCAGGGTGGTTGGTGCTGATGCTGCCTGGCCGCCCCGGCGTCCCTCGGGGCTCCAGCTGCTGACACAAGCAGTTCCCAGCACGGAGCCCTGGGCCGGCGGCGCCGGAGGGAACGTGGACACGTTGGAGCCTTTGAAGTGCCGCTCTGTGAGCGTCCCCTGGGAAAAGGCTGGCGCTGGCTCCTCTGCCCATCGCTGCTGAGGTTTGGCAGGGACAGGAGCAGATCCCGGGAGGGCGGGATGGGCTGTGCTGGATGCGCTCCAGAGTCACCGCGGATGGCGGTGACACGGAGCCGGCTGCCAAAGCAGCAAGGCTGCACAGTCAGGGATACAAACTGTATTGCACAGGTGATGGAGCATGAGCCTGCGGGGCTCAGCTCGTGCAAGTCCCTTCCCGATCCGTGTCTGCAGCGGGCAATAGGTACCAACATGGGGGTGCCGCGGAGCCGGGTGCTCTGGGGACAGCCTGCAAGCACAACCCCCAGCCCGATGCTCAGGGACGTCCATGTGGGAATGCTGTGGAGCTGGGCTGCCCAGTGAGGACAGYGAGGGCTGCGTGCACAGTGAGGGTTGCATGCACAGTGAGGGCTGCACACAGTGAGGGCTGCATGCACAGAGAGGGCTGCGTGCAGAATGGGGATTGCATGCACGGTGAGGGCTGCATGCACAGCCAGGGCTCCGTGTACAGTGAGGGCTGCATGCACACTGAGGGCTGCATGCACAGTGAGGGCTGCATGCACAGCGAGGGCTCCGTGTGCAGTGAGGGCTGCATGCACACTGAGGGCTGCATGCACAGCAAGGGCTGCATGCACAGCGAGGGCTCCGTGCACACTGAGGACTGCATGCACAGCGAGGGCTGCATGCACAGCGAGGGCTCCGTGTGCAGTGAGGGCTGCATGCACACTGAGGGCTGCATGCACAGCGAGCTCCCTCCAGCAGAGGCTGCTCGCCGTCTGCGCAATGCGAGCGGCCGCCCGTCCCCAAGCGCGCCCCGAGCTCGCTGCATGCGCTGAGGTGGGAGAGCTCTGGACAAGCCCCACGGAGACGAGCCTGGGGCTCGCTGTGCCTGAGCCTGGCAGCGCGGCCCCTTCCCACCCAGTATCCCGGCCTCACTGGTGCCAATGTCTGTGTCTGGACTGGAGTTGGAGAGAGCCGATGGCTGCAAACCCCTCTGTCAGGAAGATGATGGGGTGCTTTCTCACCTTAGGAAATCACTGAACGTTTGGCCTGCAGTAAAAGGGCACCATTGCCCAGACCTACACACTTTGGCACAGCTATTCCTGCAAGGGCTGTTTGGAATAAGCAAACATATATACATTTATATGTATTACGTATACATAGCTCTCCTTCCATCCGTCCTGCAGAGTTCTGCCCCGCACTGCGGCTGCTTTGCCCTTTGCTGTCGTTTCCCCCTCGCTGCGCAGGACTCGAGTCTGAATGACGTAGAAAAAACGAAGGTTAAACCAGCTGCAAAGTGCCCAGGGTCACTAGTTTGGCATGGTTTGCCTGCCAGKCTCCCCGTAGCTGGTGGTTTTCTTTAGGAGGTGGTTTGCAGCTCCCTGGGGAGAAAAATCCCATCCCCGCCACGCGAGAGGGCCAGGGGAAAGCTGGGAGGCGTTTTCTACATCCTGCAAACCCAGCAGCTAAAGAAAAAGGACTCGGCTCAAACTAGTGCTGCACTTACGCACGCAGCTGCAGGGCCGGTGCTGACAACATTATTTTCTCCTTCTAGGGCCAAAATCTTTGGAAATGCCAGATTCGCCTTGGGGCCTAATTGCTAGTCGGCCGGGTCTGTGTGATGCAACACTTCAAACGCAGCGATGCAGTGTTGCAATGCAGCAGCTCGCTCTGCATTAGAGAGCCACTTATGTGCCTTGCTCGCAAGCACCGACAAAAGAGACCTCTGCGAAATTTCCTTCCCTAAGCGCGAAAGCTCCATTTGGGAACGGGACTTCTTTGGATGATCTCCTGTCCAGAGCCGCTGGAGGGGTCCCCATGTCCTCCCTGGCACGGCTGGTTTCCTATTCAATTTTCGGGGTGTTTCAGCACGTTCYGTGCATTGCTTGCACAGAGGAGCATCCGCACGGTGCTCCCAGCAGGAACACTTGGCTTTGCTCTTCCCGACGCCTTTCCAGGCTCTCCGCTTTGCTGCGGAGCAGCCCGGGAGCTGCCACCTCTCCACTAGGTTTGCCTTTGCCTTTGCTTCCCTCCCTTGCAGCCCTCCCGAAATGATCCGCACTTYTCACAAAGCCATTCATTCCCGAGGCTGCCCAAGGGCTTATCGGCTCGGCACGCGTTCAGGCACGCTGCGCCTCRGCACGGAGGCACGCGTGGACCGAGGGCACTGGAAAAGGCTCAGAAAGGGCATGGAATTGGCCTTGCACCCTCCAGTGCAGAGCAGCGGAGCTGCCGCAGGGATTTTGGGGCGTTTCGGGTGGATCTGGTGAGTGCCGGGGCTGCGAGGGCAGTGAGTGATGAGCTGCGAGCGACGTCTCCATTGCGGGAGGAGGGACAGGGCCGAGCGGAGCCGTCCCACGCTGAGGTGGTTCCTCACGCTGCTTCCCTTCGTGTGTGCGGAAACCGCGGGATTTCGCTGCGGCTCCGGACCGCGGCGGCTCCGCGTTGGGAGCAGCGGCTCCCGAGCGCTTCGAGAGGCGGCTCTACATGGTCTTTATCAGCACGCGAGGGCTTGCAAAGATAACGCTTCAAAGAAAACACGCTCTAAACACACCTTTAAAAGCCTTAAAATGTAATTCCATAAATGTTTGTGTTACTGGGGCGCTAGATAAAGCCGCGTGCTGTTGCTGAGCGGCAGCGGGCCGAAGCGCCGCGTCCCTATCGGATGAATGAATCACTCATTAAGCGGATCTCCATAAACGAGCCCTCTCCTCGCTCGGCGATGCCTTCGCCCTTGCCCCTTCCCCTCTGCCACCAGCAGGACGGGTCATCTCGCTGTGACATCGCGTGGTGACATCTCACTGTGGCCGGAGCAGGGGCCCGAAGGGGCCGCGTTTTGGCTGTCAGTGTCAGGTCCATCAGGCAAGACCTTCTCTTCTCCAGCAAGTCCTTCCTTTCCCTGCACTCAGGAGCTCTCCTGAAGCTCCAGCAGAACTGGTGCTTCGGCCAAGCAATAGCTGGCATTGGCTGCACAACCTATATATATATATGCATACGTATAGGTATGCATTTGCTGGCCATACACCACCCTACACCCAAGTGACACYGACTGCTCTTTACAGGGAAGGGGTTTTGTCCCAGGGATAAGGGGCTGGCCAGAGCCCCTGGAAGGGAGGAAGATGGATGTGAGAACCCAGGCTTGTGAGTGATGGSAATCTAGAGTCAACAGGGAAAAGGAATCAGAATGGGAGAAAYGCGGAGTTTCCTCCCCAGGGGATGCAGAGCCGGTTGCACCGGTTCCGTCCTCACCGTTTCCCAAACCGCGGATGCTGAAGCAGTGCTGGAGTCTGCCCGGATCCCAGTGTCCAGCCCTGGTGCTCCTCCAAACATCTCATTCCCAACCTGCCCCTGCCCAGGGCCCTGTCCGACTCCTGCAGCACAGCGGGAATTTGGGAGCGCGGCCCAGGACAGATGGGCTCTGCAAACCCGATCCCTGGCTGGTGAATAAAGGCTTAATCACCTACGTAATCTTTCCTAATTACCAAAGAAAAGCAATGGTTGTGAGCCCACCCAGAGGCCCCAATGTCCCTGTCAAACACTTCTCCCCGTGCTGATTGATACCGGGTCCCCCACATTTAAACGGAGTTTGTTGAGCAAATCCTGACGGGAATGCAAAGTGACCCGGGTCAGAGGTTTCTGGGCCCTGTTTTGCACCCTCCGTGACCCAGAGCTGGAGCATCCCACTCAGATTCCTACCGGAGCAGCTAGTGCAGGGAACCACACGCTGTGGCTGAGTTTGCCAAGGTGGCAGAAGGTTAGAAAAGGGAAGAAACCGCCCCCGAGCTCCAGGTCCTCACAGGGAACCCGTCGGGGTTAAATCATCCCATAAAAAACTAACGGAGGAGAGAGGCAGAAAATGTGGAACCGCGGCTGCAGCCACGAAGCAGGCAGGGCCGCCGCATTCATCTGGGTGCCAATGAACACCTTGCCTCGTTAAACGTGGCTCACTGCAAAACCAAAAGAACACGTCCCCGAGATGCTCTCGSGGGCTGCATCTGTCCCCTCGGATCCGAGCTTTGGTGACATGGCAATGGCTGAGAAAGCTCCCGGGGATCTGGCAGCTGGATCATGCAGCCTTCCCACTTAAATACCCGGAAAACCTTGCACATCCTCTCCYGGACAGCCTTATGTGACATAAGGAGGTTATTGATAGATAGACAGGGACGGGCACATTACTCATGTGCCACCAAGTGCGGAATCACTTGGGTCACCTTATGAGATGTCATCTATACCTGTCACATCTGCTTTAGAGAAGGAACATTTCCAGGGCGTTTTAGGGCGCATTAATATCATTTATATGTATTGCCTCTTTTATCCCTTTGCATAAAAAGGCAGCTGGGTGGGTTTTTTTGCTATGAATCCGGCCACCCAGGACTTGTAAGGAGAGAAGAGTTATAGCTCAGGCATTTCCAAAGTCCCTAAAAGCACCTGCGATCGCTTCCCCATCCATCACCGCGATGTTATTTTAAGATCCAGCATCCTGGGACTTCCCAAGCCCGGGCTCCAGCATTGCACATCCACCCGTGATGTCCGGAGCTTCCTTCCTGCCAGCGAAGGACTTGCRCCCTTGACTGCCCACAAATTGTCACCTGGGATGGGCAAAACGGTGCCCAAATCCCACCCTTGGGAGGCCGCGGAGGAAGGTGTCCCCGCTGCATCCCACATGGATCCTGGAGGATCTCCTGCTTCCWAGCAGGCTGTAAATACCGGAGGAAGAAGGAAAGCAAAGGAAGGGCAGGCCGATTGCTCTGGTTGCTCTGTCAGCTGCACTTCACTTTTCGGGAGTGCGTTGKGTCTCGGGAGAATGCATCAAAATTCTGGTGCTTAGAAGAAAATAAAAATATTTGCACTCAGTTCATTTCTAGAGCTGCACATAAAACACTCCCCCTCTGGGCATATCCCAGGAAAAGACTGGAAATAAAATATAAATTCTAAATAGCAGTAAAATGTTTATCGCTCTGGGGGTTATGAGTGTTCAGCTTTTATTACTATGAAAATCAATTTAGTGAACTTCGGTTTACTGCAAAATCAGAGAAAAAGTGGTTAAAACCTGAATCCATCTTGCCCCCACGGGGCTGCTCCCAGGTCCTTCCCGGGCACCGGCGGTGGGAAGCGGAGAGACGGATTCCCACGGCGCCACGTGTCCCGCGGCTCCTGGGAAAGCTGGGAATGGGCACCCGTGTGCATTTTCCTTTGGGGGGTTTTTAAGGAAATGCCTTTTTTGTCAGCAGATCTCATGTACAGGGAATCACAGCACTGCAGAAAACTCACGGGAGAATTGTTGCAGAAAAGCCTTTTTTGACTAAAAAAAAAAAAAAAAAAAAGGAAGAAGGAAAAAACTCCTAACAAAAGGAATTTGCCGCAGGAGGATTTGGCCAGTGCCAGGAACACCCGCTGTAAATGCAGTGAGAGCAACGGGATGGATGGAAGCACCCGGAGGGAAGGAGCCGGCCAAGAGCTGGGCACTGAGCTGACACTGGAAAGGGGCTGGAGGCACCGCTTGGAAAGCTGCTTCCCGGCCAGATTCCCGGCCCTGGACACGGCTCCGAGCGCCGGCTGCGCCCGGAGCTCCCCATACAAATGAGGTGCCGCTGGAGCGGCCAGCGCCGGCTCCGGCCCCAGCGCCGGCGGCTCTGCCAGGAGCTCAGATTTATGGGGGAGCCGCTGATACTGCAGCATAAACAGCCGGGACGGGGGCGCCGCGGCCCGTCCGTCCGCGTCAATGCAAAAACCCGCATCAGTTTTTGCAAGAAAAATAAGAATAAAGATGGAAAGTGCTCTGCAGGTTTGCCAAAGGTCACTGGATAACCTTGTCGGGCCTAATTTTGCCATAACCGGATCCCTCCCGCACCGGAGCAGGACGGGAGGGATCCACTGCCGGCAAACACCGCGGATGGACCAAGCAAGCGGCTGTGGAAGGGGAGAGCTCACAAACGATGTATTGAAAACGTCAAGGGGGGGTTCGTTTTCATTTCCTAAAAAAGTTATTAAAGAGAAAAAGGGTTTTCTGGGCTTGCAAGCATGCAAACAGGAGGGAGGTGGAGAGGTGTGAAGCTGCAGTGAATCATTTAGGAAGCAGGAATGGGGATCCAGGAGGAAAAAAACCGTGATATCCCAGCTGCCAAAGAAGAAATCCCAACGCAGCGATGAACAGCAGTAGGTATTTGGTCGCAATGACTGAGTTTTGCATCCCTTGAAGACGCTTTGGTCTTTGGACACTTTGCACAACCGAGGACGCACAAACTCATGTCGCTGCCCACTCGTGGCCGGGCAGCACAGGGGACGGGCATGGCAATCATCCCAGAGCTATTAGCCTGGCCGGAATATCGGCTACGAGAAGCCTCCTTGATCCACTGGAATTTATATGGCAGCTAATGGGGACTGTAAACTGCCGTCCCTTGGGATAACTCGATCCGTGTTCCTTTGGAGGAAGGGGGGAGCGGGGAGGAAGGTGCCCCGGGATGGACACGAGTTGCTGTACAGCGGTTTTAAGGCACTGCTGTCTGCTGGCATATCACAGATAATAAAAATATGGTTTAATTTAACATATAAGGATGCAGTGTCAAAATAAAACGTCACAAGGACAAGTAGGGAACATAAAAAAGTCAGAGCCCATGCTGTGAGCATCAGCTGCACATCATAAAGATACATTAATGGTATATTTCTTTAAAAGAGATCTTCATGCTTGGGGGTTTTATGAGAAATAAGAGTTTAAAATACTAAAAGTGGACATTTTATGATTGGAAGGGAAAGAAACGCTCGGATTAAGGCRACACGAGCAGCAGGAGGGCAAGAGCAAAGCGCTCCCGGCTCAGGGCCCGGTGGCAGGAATTCTGCCCTCCCTCCTCTCGCATCCATACAAAACAACGGGATTTTTTTGTGCCGCACGCAGCAGCTCCAGGTCATGCCAACCTTTGGGAATGCCACCGGGATGGCATTTCCCGCCAAACCCAAAGACTAATTGGCAGTGGTTTGCATGCCATCAATATTAATGCAAATTATATTTGCAGACTGTAACCGCGCTGGTGCAGGAACAGAGCGGTCGTGCAAACGCGGCAACGATGAGCGCYGCTTCTGCTAATCCTTTAGCAGGAACGTCCTTAGAATTAAAAATAAACGAGGGAACCCTCTTCCCTCGCTCTCAGGGCCCCACAGCAGGTACCTGAGCCCGCTCTGCGCCGCGGGGAGGCCGGAGGTGACGTTGCTCCTGCCCGCCCTCATTACGCCCCTCGGAGCCTTGTGTGGTCCATTATATTTTATGYCAGTTTCCTAAACATTCGCAGTTAAATAAACTATGATAACACTTCATAAACATTTTTCTAACATGCGGAATGTTTGACATGAATTTCAGCTATTTTAAAACTAACAAACAATTGTCAATCGGACGTTGGATACTAAGCAGAAGCCACGACTGTTCTTGGGGAACATCAAAGGCATAACAAATATTTCTTTTTCTTTTTCCAAGCCRGGCTTTTGCGCTTTTGCATATGAGGTTCTGCAAGAGCATCCCATGCTATTGCTGACTGTGCTCAGGGCCATCAGCCCGGACACACGAAGCATCATCCTTGGGGCTGTGCTGAGAAATATCCTGGGATCTGGGGTGAAAGAAGCCCCCTGGGAGAGCGCTGCCGGCTGCTGGGGTGCTTTTCCTTGCCAGGTGCTGCACTAAGCACCTTGTAAAGCTGCTCGTGGCCTCCTGGGTGTTGCAGAGCTCAGCATCATGCATTTGGATCAATATAATGTCAAGGGATGTTTTTTTCCAAGTGCCCTGGAGTGGGGGAAAAAAGGAGGGAAAAATGGAAAAAAGGAGAGACTAACAGAGAATAGCAGTTCATCCAGCCAGGGTAGCACATCCCCTTCAATCCCTCCATCCATAGAGGGATGAAGCTCTCGTGGCACAGGGATCATCGGGCCACGCGCCTGGACGGAGCCTCCGGCACCACAACCCTCCGGTCCCTCTCCCTGCGCCAACAGGGCCGTGCACGGGGGCAGGACGAGGCACCACCCGGCGCTCCGCGTCTGCTCCAGCCCCTTCCCGCCGTGTTTTCCCCTCCAGTTTTTCCCAGCGGCAGGAAAAAGCTGGTGAGCCGCGGAGGAGCCAGTCTGGCTGCTTTTGGCGCTGGGGCAGATAAGTAAACACTTGCAGCTCTGACATAAATTACTTTAGTCCTTGACAGCAGGACACTGACCAGGGTCGCCTGATAAGGCGCAGAAAGCCTTGCACGGCCCTCCGTCCCGCACGGATATTTCACAATAAATGTCACCGGGAAAGAATAGACACTTCTGTAACCATTAGGCAGCTGCGTGTTCCTGTCACCTTGGGAAGCGGCGCTGGCAGCGCTGCCCCAGCCGCAGGAACCAGCTGCTAATCTGCGCCCACATCCTTCATCACGGAGCGGGTGCCAACGGAGCATCCCCAAAAGCCGGGGGGAGATGGGGTTAAAAGAGCCCCTGGGCAAACACCGCCTGGCTCGGTCACCTGCGGTCCAGGAGAGCCACCTCTGGTGGCTTTTCCCCCTCCGTTGCTCTTAGCAGCATCACGGGTCCCCAGGTGTGTTTCTGCAGCAGGAACCTGGCAGATTTGGGTGCAAATCACTGCAGCGCTGGCTCTGACAGCTACATCCAGCAWGGCTCTACCGGCCTGGTTTTACATCGTTTCCGTCACCCACGGGCTGCATTGGCCACGTCTTCCATCTCTTCCCGCTCCCTCCACGTCCTGCAGCCCTCCAGCACGGCCTTTTAGGCACGACTCCCTTTTTATTCCTGCAGAAATTAGGAAACCGATGGCGGAAGATGCCTGGCTAATGTCCAGCAGGACGGGKATGCTCGTTAAAGGGATAATTCCCCCCTTATCCGGCACCTCATCTCGGGAGGCGCACGGTGGCCGCCTGCTCCGCTCGCCCTCGCCTGCGGAGAAGAGCTGGCAAATCCTGTGAGCCGGATCCTTCCTCGCAGCCCGACACTCAGTATTTGATTTTGCTCCTCTGTTTGGCCTTTTAATGTGTCTCTGCTTATTTTTATAGGTTTCCCAATCTCCTCCCTGCCCAGATTGTTTATAATTTTGGAAAGCCTTCTGTTTAGTGCCTATAATACCCCTGACATCCCCGAACGGCGGCTGCCTTACGCTGCTCTCCTCTCTGCTGAGACTTAACCAGGATTTGTTGCAATRCAAAACTCTCCAACTGTTTATGAAACCTCCTCCTGATTTATCTGCAAAAGATTTCTCGCCGGTTATAAAACCTCAATCAAAATTCCTCTGGGCGATTTGCACTCCCCTCCTAGGGCCACTATATCCGTTTGCAACCCCTTGGCTTGCTGCCCTCAGAGGAGGCTGCTCTGGTTGCTCCACGTGCCACTGGGCACCATCCCCGTTGCATGAAATTCCCTCCTTTTCCAAGCAGGGTGCAGCATTTCCATCCTCCCCACGTGGGAAGGCTGCTCCTGGTGCTGCTTTTCCTAGCATTGCCCCACTGCAAGTTTCTTCTTTGAAGCTTTTCCTAGGCTCTCCTGCAAGCCAGGGCGAGTGCTCCGTGTTGTTCCATCCAGTCGCACCTAGTTTTAAGCCTGTAACCTGCTAAATAACTCCCCTTCCACCTTGGTGTTTACATTCTTCAGATACTTTGCACATCCYGGCTCCTCTGTCCCTTTGCTGGGTTAGAGGCAGCCCCTTTCATCTCCCCCYGGACTCCGGCTCGCCCTAGTTAGCACCATCAGGAATGGCACTTCCCACTAGTGCCAGGACATCTTACATAAAGACATATGTATTTTTCCAAGAATAAGGAAAAATTATTCCACCTATCTGGAAAAACTCTTTGGAGCTCAGTCCAATATGCTGCTGTTGACCTCTATTTACAGGAGGTTAAAAACTCCTTAATGGTCTTCTGCATACACAAGGATGTCACGGCAGGGTTGTGAATCCTCCRGGGAGTTTTACCCTCCGTGTCATTTGATTATGTATTTACATTAGCTGAGGAATGGCTAGGCAGGAATTGGAGCAATGCACTACACAAATGGCCAAGGGAAAAAAAAAAAAAAAATCAGTTTACTTTAATATAAAAACTAAGGCCCCAAACTAAGGTTACCCAAAGAAAATAGCCTACCTAATATATGCAAATACTTCAAAAAGAAAATTAAAAGGGACAAAAAAAAAAATCAATGGGAAAGGATGAAGAAACCTGGCAGGTCCTGATAAGGCCCTCCTGAGCCAATATTCCCAAGTTTGAGTGGGAAAAAGGAGACAACAGGAGCGCGAGTCCCGAGGCTGATAGCGGGTTTTCCCCCGGCGAGACAGCAAGGCTTTAAAAACGCCGCGCCGGAGCGTGGGATCATTGGACACCTCCGAGTCCTCCCGCGCCGCCAACGCCGGCCGCCCTCTCCGTGGCGTCTGCCGAGGCCGCTTTGAAAAGCTGCCCATTTATCAGCGCCGGGAGAGGTCCCGCGGAGCCGCCGGAGCCTGCTGCTTGTCAGCAGGGCACCTTATCTCCTCCAAACATTTACTTAACCCTTCGTCCCGCGGCGGGAGCCGAGAGGAGAGCGGCTTCGGGGTGACGTCTCCCGCACGGTGCTGTCCCCCGTGCTCCGAGATAGGGCGCCTGGAGCCTCTGCCTCCTTGCAGGGGGTTGTTGCAGCCTCTGGGGAGAGGTTTGCTGTTAAGGTTCAGCTTGTGCAGATGCCCGAGGAGCGCGATTTGAGATACTCCTTGGGTTATTCCATGGCCAGCACCATCCAAAGTGGAGGCTTTGGATGCATCTTCCCTGAAGAGCAGGATTTCTTATGGAATCAGGCCTTTGGGGAGAGTTTTGATACCACGAGTGAGCCAGGGTTACAGGTTTCTAGTTCAAGATGGGTGAGAAACCTACAACAGTGAAATTTCCCTCTCAAGAAAGGCATATGGGTCTCTGCACATCCCATTCCCAGCAAGCCTGGGGCCAAGGAACGTTTGGGCCATTTCAGCCTTCCCACTGATCCCAATGAGTTTTGGATCACACCACGATCCATCCTCACATGGTCCAAGTTCAACACGCTCGCAGACCTGCAAGGGGGAACCAGGGGTATAATGGCACCAAGGTAGCAATGCAGCAGGGGGAAAACCACCAACAAAACACATCAAAAATGAGGCGGAACAGGCGAGTTCTTGTGACTGTCACCCCAGTTACGAACAGTCCAGAGCTGCTTTAGGGATTACACCAGAGACATGGCTGTCTTTCTGAAGCYGCATTTTAAGTCTTTGTATTAACAACCCAAAGTATTGCACTGACACTGCGACAAGCATTGGGGGCTCACGTCTCTATCTGAGCAGAGACTCCCAGATCACGGCAGCGTCTGCCAACACGTGGCATAAAGTCAGCAAAAGGCACATCCTGCTCCTGCAGCAACGCAGGAGGTTTGATGCACCCCTCAGTCCCCGTCCGTATCAATAGTCTCCAAAATGTAATTTTAACCAGACATCCTTAACCCAYTCCCTGAGCAGAGCTGAGACACTTCCCAGGGAAGCATCTGGGAATGATGAACCCTCAGCTTGGGTCCCAGCTCCTGTGCATTGGTCTGCACTGGTCAGACCTCTGTGGAGCTAGAGGTGCCCTAGAAGGAGCTTTGCTTTGAGCAGAGTTCGGATGTAGCTTTTACAATATGCATCCTAGAAAAGCCATAGGAACATGACATATATTTAGTCAACGTGTGTCAAGCTGTAACTCGTGTAACTCGTGACTCCCCTTTCCTTGTGTTCTTATTGAGAAAGGCCCACCACGATGGCCAGACATCTGCCATGCCCCACTGCCAGGGAGGACAGTCCCAGCCTGCAATGGGTAAATCCCATTTTTGCAGGATGTGACRGAGCCACGGGGTGACATGGTTTCCCCCAGCCAGGCCACCTTCCCGCTCTCCCAGCTCCCACTCCAGTGGAGCGGAGCCCCACACACCCCGGCACTGCCATCCACGTGCCTGGCAAAGCTCACCTGATGCCACCTGCCCTCTTCTGTGACAGGGGGGCACATCTGTCCTCACCCACACAAGGAGAAGCATCTTCACCAGAGTCCATCTGAAAGGAAGGGACAGACACCCTGTTCCAGGGGGAGAGAAAGAGCTCTGACAAACAACATATACACCCTTAAATAGGGTTTTCAAGATACCCCAAACACCTTGAACTGCTTCCAGGAAAGTGGAACATTTATCACTTGCATGGGCTAATTCTACAGATTGCWTTGGTTACGCTTACCTTTGAGTAGGAACCTGCTGCTCCAAGGCCACCAAAYGCAGAGCTCTTGCCCCTTCTACCCTCATCTTGTCCAGAGGAGAGGGCATTTCTGCTATCATCACAAAGGCAAGTACAGGAGCCAACCACAGCATAAGTACCCTCAGAACAACTCTAACTCACTGCGGTTGTCCTACATTATCCCATTTGGAGATAAATAGCTACAGGTGAACCCAGTCAAGCAGCTCATGACAACAGTYCCAGGTAAATTTTGACCAAGAGGCACCTGTGAGCCTTGGTGAAGAACCTTTGCAAGAAGTATCTAGCATGGGAAGGGAACTGGGTCTTGACTTCTCCCTGGCAGGATAGCATGTAGACACTTGCAYCCTTCCAGGGGTCTCATGGTTGTCACTGCTGCTGTATGGTTGCACTAGTCCTGATCCCACATGCCAGCGCATCAGAAAAGTGTCACACAACCTTTCTCCTATGTTGGCCACCTTGCCAGCATCACTGCCTAGGGCTGAGCAATCAAGACCCGCATCTACAAAAATTACTGGCTTTGGCCGAGTTCATGCACTTGAAGTACTGCCATGGCAAGGGGTGGTGGCATCTGCAGCAGGGGACAGAACTTCTGCCCGCTGCGGGGTGGAGGAGGAGCAGAATGAATGTTTTATTCACAGTCATTTTTCAGTCATCGTCACCTCAGTGAAGTGACTCCAATTTACGGGGAATTTAGCTTGGGGGATATAAAAAACATTTCACACTCTTGCACTTTCATTAGCTTAACATTTTTTCCAGATATGCTTACCGGCTTTTACTCATGTTGCTCCTCTACCCATCACAATCTTCGTTTAGGCGTAACGTTGTTATCTACTATTTCAATCCCAAAATGGTGAGGGAGTGTTACATGGAAAAAAAATAATCATGGGAAATAGGCCCAGCAAATGTGAGTTAAGAAGAGATAGGAMGGAGCCAGGGTCTGTCGGCTCCCCGGGGGCCTGCAGGATGCCAGCGAGTGACAGACAGCCTTTCCCAAGCACAGACGAGGCCAAACAAATTTCTTGATAAACTAATTAAGTAAATGTGTTGAAGCAATGTGAGTGTGATGGGGTCCTCGCTCCCCTCCCCGCGGGCTTTGGGCTGCTGAGCTCCTCCTGCTTTGCAAGGAATGCGTCCCTGGGGAGAGAAACCATCTTCGGGGGAGATGGGGAGCAAATAAAGTGATGAGACTCGTTTGTAGGAGGGACCCTGGGAGTGCCCTGAGCTCCTTTCCATGCCCCTCCATTCAGTGCCATACACATGGCCCCCAAACAGGGCAGAAAGAAACGTTCCCGTGCTGCACGCTGGATGCAGCGAGGAGGATCGCATCCTATCCCGGCAAGAGCCTCCCTGCCCCTCCTGCTCGGTCCYGCTCTGCCCTCCAAACACAACACACAGGCCGCGCGTGCCCCGAGCAGACGCGACAACCTGGACTTGACCCCCRGGGTTCTGGCTCCATCCAGTCTTCCTGAGCGCTCCGAGCAGCAGGAACCTCTGTCATCGGCAGTGATGGATGGGTTCAGTGGGAGAGAGGCCTTCAGACAAAAAGTCTCACAAACACAGYGACAGGCAATAATGAAGAAAAGCCCCCGAGCTCTGCTTGCTCTGAGCAGAGCTGGGTTAGGTCCTGCTCACGCTGAGCTCTCCTTCCTGGGTTATCGCTGTCCTTCTCGTAGCTGGGCTTGCATACAGGGTGCTGGTATATTGCTCAGGTGTAGGCTGGAGTTCAGGCCTTCCAGTRCTTCAGTATAGTCACCAATAGCTAGAAATAAAGCAAAAAGGGCAAACGTTTCTCTGGTGCGCTGTATGTGGAGTGGAGATGTTGCGCTCCCAGATGGAGGAACGGTTAGTGTATCTGGAACCAGGTAGTCAGACCAAGGTGACTGCAGTGACCCACGTTATTTCCTTACACTGTCAGGACAGCTCCTGGACAAGATCCTCCTCTTCAGGACCATGCTGTCCTCGAGATGTCCCYGAATGTGAATAGTCTGAGCAGCTCTGCCCAGGCCCAGGCACCCCAACTCTCTGTTTCATGGCATTTCAGCACTGAAACTCAGCTCATTTTTTAAGACTGCTCTTGATTTTATTTATGCAGCCAGCACCGAAGGCAAGCCCTGAAAGTCATCTGGACTTGGGTCACCAGTAACCTACGGGTGTTGGATTGGAGGAATATTAATTTGAAAGGACAAGCCACAGACTCAGTTCATCTGTCTCTGCTGAGATATGTACTAGAAAGAGAAGTGAAGAGTCATAGGAGATATACATCCTCTTCTTTAAAGAGGTTTTTGCATGGAGCTCAGACCTCTGATCTCTGGATTACGCTGCAAATCCTATAGATTCTTGGGGGGAAATGGAGATGTTTTGGCTCTGTCAGGCAGTGGTTATACTGGAAGCACTTTGCTCTTGCCCAGACGAATTTCCTGATGAGAGCAGGGGAACATGGAGCAGGGGGGTGACACGAGACCAGCATGGTCATTACCAGAGCCCTTCACCCTGCCAGCCCCTGTAGCAATCACTGCCTCYGCCAGCAGACCCTGTAGCTCCAGCCCTTCCTGTTGCTCCTGCAGGGGAAGTCATTCCATGTTTCGCCTCCTTCCTCTATGAAAAAACACCCAGTCTTGCTCCACCACCAAAGCARCCAAGGCAGACACACTCTGCAAGCCATTTCCTCCAAGCACTGCCACCAAGAGGACAGATGAGTGCTCTGGAAATACTGACAGTGASCAAGGAATAAGGGTTACTAAAAGACAGTGACTAGATGTACTTTGAACTCTTGCCCTTTTTGCCTCTGCCCATTACTTCACCTGGTACTTTATGATGGGTTATGCCAACATACATGAAATTTAATTTCCGGTTATTAAACCTCATAAGGGTATTGCTGTTTTCACAGAAACATTGCTTCCAATTAGTGTTGCCCTTTGGTTTATGATGTGTTGTTTTTCTTGAAAACCTTTGAACCGGGTTATCCACCAACTGAAAGGCATTCTGGGGCTGCTGAGAACTTTAACTCCTTCTAACAGGCACCTGCTCTGTCATTCATGTGCATTGTGCTGCTGTAAAGGAAGGGGAAGTTGGGAAACACTAGCCAGTTCTTGGCTTTTTGTTTGGTTTTCTCAATATAAGTTTTTTGGGTCTTCCTGTTTTTGGCATCCCATTTTCCAGCTTCAYCAAGGGAGATGTCCTTCTTTCCATTGCCATTACAGGATGAACATGAGAACGAAAGGGCAGTTGCCTTCCCGAGTCAGTCACTCTGCTCCTACTAAGGGAAAAAGAAAAGGTGTTCTGGTCAGCTTGGTCTAATAGCTTCATAAAACCTGCATGGAATTGGCTGTCCAAGATGATCCAAGAGCTAGCAATCCCTTTGATCCCAGGCTATGACTAGATGCTAAACAGTAAACAAAAGCYGATGGATCCAAGCAAGCCACCCACCAGCATCTCTTTTGTCCAAGCTCTTAGATTTCCTCTAGGAAAATTTCCCTCTTTCCCTGCTAGAAGAACATGCATAGGTGGCATGAGGGGTAATTTTGCACTCTTCAGATGCTTCCTGAGTCAGTGCTGATCTTATGGCTCCCATGAGCACTGGAACAGGCTGCCCAGAAAGGTTGTGGAGTCTCCTTCTCTTAAGATCTTCAATGTCTACCTCAAAGCAACCCTGTGCTACAGGCTTTAGGTGTCCCTGCTTGAGGGTCTCTAGAGGTGAYGATCTCTAGAGGTCCCTTCCAACCCCAACCATCCTGCGATTCTGTGATGTTGCCCCATGCACATACATGGGTCTCCAGCCTGGGATTTGAGGACAGGGRTATGGCAATGCCGCTTCATCCTCATGCTCCAGGAAGGCACAAACATCTTATGCTTTTGCAAACCTATCTCTGAATTCTCAGATTTCCAAGGTGTGGAGAAGTTCAATATCTTTAATTTTCACCCATATCAAATGAATTAAACAGCRTTTTTTTAAGGGCTTTTAATTTTARGCAAGTCATGATCTGCRTGGAACTCATTGCTGTTCRGGAGAATSTTACCACTTCTTTGATGCAACTCAAGACATGATCTACATCCCATACAAACATAAGTCAKTGTAGACCATGCCCATGCTCACTCCCTATGGAAGTGGGTGCCTAGTTTTCATCCCATCTGAATGGACTTATTTAATCTCTTATGGGCTCCTGTTTCTCCTGAAAYCTGGTCTACAAAGCAACAAACCTGCGATCCTAAACAGTAAATATGTTTTTAGCATGGTCGTATATCTGCAAGGACATGCAGGATGCAAAATGGCTGCAAACCTGGTGGGTCTGTGGACTTTTATGGGGAAAAGCAGCCAGGGGACAATCAAAGTAATTGCTCTGGGCCAACGTACATGTTTCTAATGAGTCTTGTTGCAGAGGGACTTATTCAGTGTGTCCWCAGTATTTACACAGGACACCACTATCAGTAAAAGGCCTTATTATCTACTCTATATTTGTTTCTATATCGTTCAGTTTAGCAACTCTCAAATTCAGTGCCTCTTTTTTTTTTATTTTTATAGCTTGTTTCCTCTTTAGTGATATTATCACAGAGCCAATAAAAATGCTTTCCCTCTACATCTGGTCAAGGAAAGATTTTGCTGGRTATACAAGTCATATTTCTGAAAATGCCTCTGAGTGAATATAAAAAGCTGTTGGAAGCAATTGAGTTTACTGTTGCCTTATGTACTGTCRTTAATTAGGAAATAAAGCAAACAGCATTTTCTATCACTTGTAATCAAAATGTTACAGTCTTAATGCAAAGCCTTCCAAGTGCGGAGCCTGAAAATAGACTCTCCCTTTCCATAAACAAGAAAAAGGATGTGAAGCTTCTAGTTTAAAGACCAGATCTTCAGACCAGCAGCATGAAACAGGCTGCCGTAGTGCAAAGCAAGAGGGGAACAGCCAGCCCAAGCGGGCAGCAAGTGCAGTAAATGCAGGCAGGGGCTACCCACATAACCCAGCAGCCACTGTGGTTTATTCCAGCACTGCAGCATCACTGTGATTCTGGTAGCAGGCCAAAATGCAAGTCATAGTTTGACTTCCGTGCCTGGGTATCAAAACTCAATGGTTTTGGCAATCATTTCTTGTCTCTGCTCATGTTACCGTGACCTTTTTAACCCCCAAATTCTGTTTCTAGAGAATTTAGAGTTTTCCTGATTTCCTTTCCCTCCGGCAAAAAGAGAACTTTCAAAACTTTGAATAGGATATTGACTTTTTCAGGAATATAAGTAGTACAAAAAAGCAAACAGTATATTAGAAAAAGAGAAAAGAAAAGAAAAAAGCATTTAATCAGCAACCTCTATTTTCGCAACCTTTAGCATTAGGTGCCTTTGTCAGTTCCATTAGGACCATATCTGCACTTTCCGGTGCTTGAATACCTCTATGTGTTTGGTTCCATATGAACAAACTAGGGGAGCAAACATATTAGTAGATCATTTGCCATGTACATGATTCAGATACCCAGACATGTACAAAACCCAGGCAGGGATTAACCAAGTCTGACAGCGCTGATGTGACTCCAGTTTTGTGTATGTATAAGCGATAATGAACCAAAGGCCCTGTTTGCCTTCAAATAACGCACAAAATGATTAATTAGATGGAGGGGCATGAGTAATAATCACAATATTATATGCTCTACCATAATGGAACGTTGTTCTCCTCTTGCTTTGTTCCTCTAATCTTGGAGAAGCAAATATCCACAGGGTGTTGCCAACAGAGCTGGAAAGAAATTGCACTTGCTTACAGTTTATAAGCAGCATTTCTTTTTCCATTGTGTTTTTATACTGCTGGAACACACAGAAAAACCTCTTTAGAAAATGCACATTCTTGCTAAAGGATTGAAAGGAGCTGCAGGGGAAAAAAAATAAGAAAAAAAGTAAAGGTTTTTGCTTGCACAGTAGAGACTAATGTGATCCCATTAAATTCAGGCGCAAAATTTTTGTCAATCCAGAGYTGGCTGTTAATAGAACATTTTTGTTGTTGAGATATGTTGCTTGGTAAGGATCAAATACTTTCTTATGGAGATGTATTTAAAAAAAGGAGAGACAGCCACTCAAGTCCCTGTTTAGTGTTTATGCATCTACCTCTTGTGTAAGGTGAAACGTTTCCTTTGCTCTTCTGCTCTTTTGACTATTTACCATAGCAGTTGGTGCAAACAGCTTCCAGGAGCACTCCAGCGCTTTGAACCGCTTCCCGGGAGCGCCGCAGCCGCCTCCAGCACGGCGCCAGCCCTTCGGTAATGGGGTTTCCACCCTTGGCACGAGGCGAGACCCGGGCACGGAAACCAAACAGCCGGGGAAGCTCATTTACGCAGCCTCAGGGATAAGCAAATGCTGCTGTTTAATCCTGCCCGAGTAACCGAGCCCAGGTGACACGGAAGGCTTTACAGACCAGGCACAATCCGGGATAAGCTGCCCATGCTCCGGGATCCTGCCCGGCTGGAGTCGGCAGAGGGAGCAGCGCATCCAGCTTGCTCATGCTCCCAGCCCGGCACTGGCCAAGGGGGAAGGTGGGAACCCTCCTGCTCTGCCCTGTGATGAACCCAAGCAGATCCAGGCTCTTTGCACCCTGCCTTTGCAAGCAGAGCCCTGTCCCCCTCCCTGCTCCCCAACAGCAGCCTGCAGGAGAAGGGGCAGATCCCCTCAACAGCCCCTTCCTATGCAATAGGATCACTCTGTCCACCCCATGCAGGGCTCTGCAACCAAAATAGTGACACTTTTGTTTTCCTCATTTGAGCAACTAAACCCATTCTTTTTTTCTTTTGCTGTRATGACTATATATAACTTTCCTATCCTCCCAAGTTTAAAAATATTATAGGCAAATTCCTGTCTTCAGGCTATTTTTAGTGACTATTGTCCACTTTGACGTTTTGGTGTGTAGCACCCTGTTGGGTTTTGAGGAGGCAGCAGAGKTTTTGAAAGGCTTTTTAGGTGGATGCGACCAGGGAACATGAGCCGAGATGCATTTTTGCATTTTAATCCATGAGTTAGAGCAGAGCTCAAAGGAAACTGTGCCTTCCTTACGTACCATATTATCTTCTTCCCCTGGCTCCCCTGTGTTTGGCAGGGGTGAGGCAGTGTCACCACCTGGAAAGTGGCCTGAATGACAGAGACCACAGGAGGAGATCCCCAGCTCAGTGCTGGTTTTGTGTCACCTCCGTACTTCCCACCTGGGATGACTCCCACATCTTCTCCTGATAAGCCTTGTCTTGAGAGGCTCTCTGCAATGCAGCTGCATTATCCAGGTAGGAGCAGCATGCCTTTGGCTAGCTCTGCCCACACCTTTCCATTCCGCAAGGTCATTACCAGCTGGAAACTTGTATTCAGGGTTGCATAAGGACCTGTTCATTCATTTGGGTAAGTGCATTTCCCCTGGGAACTCTCGATCCAGCTCTGCCTTTGAAGAACCTCATGGAGACACTTGCTCAACAGTGAATGGAGATTGAGGTATCCTTGGAGGCTGTACTGAACTCTTGCTTRTGTCAGTAGGACCTGAGTATTAACAGCAAAACATAAGACTTCTTGTCTACTCCAGAAGTACTACGTGGAGAAAGGTTAAATTAACAATATTTTATTATATATATTATATTATTTCCAATATTATTTTAGTAATATCRGAAACACTGGCAGCAGCTCTCCCAGTTAGCATTAGCCTTTCCTCCAACACT
Source organism: Eudromia elegans (assembly GCA_003342815.1). Taxonomy (NCBI): domain Eukaryota; kingdom Metazoa; phylum Chordata; class Aves; order Tinamiformes; family Tinamidae; genus Eudromia; species Eudromia elegans. The sequence continues at coordinate 1,328,826 of PTEX01000096.1, forward strand.
GCTGCTCCACAATATGCTGTTCCCATTCCAGTCTTCCCATCAGGTGCCCTTTCTTCCTCCCTGGCCTCCAACGGGCCACACAACCACCATGATCATTTCCAAGAAGCAGCCCTGGCATTAGAGCACACATTCCTGTGCCTACCTTTTGCAAAGCTGGAGCCTGATGCAGAAGGGAAAATATTCCCTTCACTTGACATACGTATACATTAAATAAAACAGACTTGCAGGGGGAGAAAACTTCTCCCATTATCAGTGTGACATTGTGGAGGCTAATGATCATAATCCAATATTAGCCTGTGATAGGGATCCGGCTGTTTGCACAGCCCATGCTGAAGGAGAGCTCAGACCTTGGGGCGACCTCCCCTCTGCTCACCCAGGTGTCCCTTCAGCAGCAACACAACCCCAGCTTGTCCCTGCTCACACGGGTGCCTGGATATTGCAAGGGGAGAGGGACACTTGGGACACTTCCTCCTCCCCTCACAAGGAACCAGGTGACTTTCTCTGTCCTCATGTAGAACTAGGCACAGACCTGTGTCCTTGAGGTCTCTCACTGCTCCAAAACAAGTCAGAGACCTACAGCTGAACGTGTCCCTCCAAACATGGCATTTAATCAAGACTCCTTCAGTCAGCAAGGTAGTCTCAAGACTTATGTGATCCAAACCCTATCCCGACCTAAGGAGGTAACAGGCTCCTTCTTAAGGCAAAGACAGGGATACTATAACATGAAACTGGAAGATGAACTGCCAAGGAAGAGAATTCAAGTATTTCAAGCCTAGCAATAGGAAATCATAAGAACTTACTGAATTGGGATAAGCCAGAATAGATTTGCACTGGTGGGAATGTTTTTTCCCCTTTTAATTCCCTCAGGAAAATGACTACACACCCTTCCCGGAGCCAGGGCTCCAGGGTGCAGGTTGCAGAGCACTCCTTTGCTCAAAGGTTATTGTGTGAAGCAGGATTTGGCCCCAGGCCCTGCTTCTGAACATAGATACTGGACAAAAGCAGAAGGCTTTTAATAGTCACTCTCTGCTCCGGGCACGGCATGACTTTGGTATCCGAGCCGAGGGAGGTCCTCGGCTCTGTGGTCAGCAGCTTTAACATCCCACTGGGATCCAAGAGAGTAAACACCGGCCTCRCATCTCACATCAATCAAGCCCAGCCAGCATGACCCAAAGGGACYCCCAAACCTTTCCTCTTTTCACAAATAAAGCAATACATCGAAATGTTGTATTTGGACGTGAACCTGAAAAGCCCTGTGCCTAATGATGGGCTTGCAGCCGTTAAGGCTCTGTGCTTTGCAGGGGAGGGAGGCTGCAGCCCAGGCATTTAGGTGAGCTCAAGGAGAGCAGCCCAACTGCCCTGGCACAGGCAGGGCAAGAGCCACTCTGGCCACATGTGCCTTTTAATATTTAGCATCCTATGATCTCCCTGGCTCCAGTAAGGACATTTAGTCTGCCAATCATATTCCCATTGCTGTAGCAATTCAGGGGAATGCAGGGAAATAAGATACTGGAAGGAATCCTTTTAATTGAAAGGGGAGGAGAGAGGCTGGGCAAGGTGCAACATTAGTTCCCTGGAGTATTGGCTTATTTAAGACAAATTTAATCATATCCAGAAATTTAAAAAAATCTCAGGTGCTAAAACACTGCAAAAACAAGCATAACTGTGAATAGAGCTCAGTTTTACCCCTAAACCAGGCATCAATTTTTCCAAATGACAAAATGGAGGGAGGAACAAACAGGACAATAGTAGTGTGGACCCAACCAGACAAATACCAGCCCTGCCTCCTCACACAGGCCTGAAGGGGATATACAGAGCATGTTGGCAAGTGCCACTCTGAAGCCATGGGTGGGGGGCTGGGATGTCTCTATCACGTGCAAACCAGGGAAGCAGCAGCTGCAGCACAGCTGCATTTTCTGAGCATGGACCAGAAGCATCTGGAGCATTTGCTCACCTGTATTCCAGAAACACCGCTGGGTTTCTGGAAAGGACCCTGCAGAGGAGCCCAGCAGGGCCTGTCCTGCTAGCACTGCATCCACACAGGCACCTTCCTTCCCAGGCAGGGCTAATCCCATGTCTAAGGACAATTCTCCCAGCCATAAGAGCTAAACCAAATATCAAAGGCATGTCCAGCAGTGCTTAGATGATGCTAGAGCCCCTAGACTGCTTTATACCTGCTGTATAACTACTGCATGTTAACCACATCAAACCAGCAGCTTGGGCTGCAGCATTTATCCACACATGCTCCCGTATGGCTTTGGTGAGGAACCAGGTAAAACTCCCACACATTCTACTCCTTCCTGCTTGGATTTCTCCTTTGTTTGGAGAATAAAGATCAACAGGCTACACACAGAAGCCCATATGGAGGGGAGGCAGCACAGCCCCTTTGAGCAGCACCATGTGCTACTCCCACCCCAAGCCTTGGGGACACAGCACCAGTCCCTGCCTCCCAAACATCCCTGCTGGGGACCTCAGCCAGAGCCCTGTGAGAGGCCATTGAGAGCATCAGTTATAACAGACACAGGAGAGATGCTACTCAGTGCTATGGAGAGGCKCTTTACATCATAAATTGTATTTAAAGGCTCTTTCAAGACGACAAGCGAATTTAAGAGGGCAGTTAGCTTCTGGCACTTAGATGCATAACTTTATTTGAGTATTCAATTTCCTCCTTCATTCATAAAGTAAACACGAGAGTTATCTGAAAGTGACTGTATACTTACGCAGTGTTTTCTTAAAAGAGTCAATGGGAGCAAGGCGACATAAAATGCTCCAGGGAGCATGACACAGGAAAACACAAGCCTTTAAATTACGCACATTCAGGAAACGGTTGAATTCAACATTTTAGATGGAAAGGTTAAAATGTTTGTGCTGAATTGTATTAAATCTTTCACCAGTAAATCCTGTAGGAAGCAGCGCATTTGAAGGAGCCTACTCATTCCCAGTGTCTAAGAAAGACTCCCAGAGTTTCAAAGGAAAATGCCCATTAATCTCCCTAGACAAGTGCAATCTAATAAAAGCTGTTGTTAAATTAAGGCAACTATATTATTAAGTGTTTTCCAAATTTAGTCTCTTCCCCCCACTGCCACATCCCCCCCCAATCCATTTTGGTGATGAAATGGAGACCTTTGTTGCCTTTTAACCCAAAATTATTTGGACGGGAAGAAAGTACTGTGCATTTTGGGAGACCATCAGTTAGGAATAGCTTAGTTTGCTACACATGTGACTTTGCAGAAGGTAAGTTAAGAGGTATTTTATGTGCAGCTGAGGTCTTGTTTTGGACATTCACTTGTGTGACAGGAATACCCTCCTGTTTCACCTGGAAGTCCTTCAGAAGGGCAGAAGCCCTGGAGGAATTCTGCCTCAGGTCTGAGTAAGGAGCACAATGCTCCTGGGATGGTCAAGGCCTTCTTGCCAGGCTTGGATCTGCTCCAGGAAACGGTCGAGAGATGCAAACCCCTCAGCTGGAGCCCCTTGGGCAGCTCCTGCCTTGCATTGCTAAGACTCCCACTGAAGCACAGCATCTGCATTCCTCAAAAACGAGGATCCAAACCCCACTTTTTAGATCATTTTTGCTCATATGGCACAAAATTCATGCTGTTTCTGCTGCCGCCCTGTTCTTGGACCTTGGGAGAGCTGCTTGGCCTCGTATCTCAGCTCCATCACCAAYAAAACATGAACGTGACAGACGATTATCTCCACGAGGATGACACTGGATAAGGAGTAGCAGGGGAGGACCCAGCCTGAACGCCTGTGAAGGGCAGAGGTTTCTCCAGCGTTTCACAGCTTAGACCTGCCAAGCTTCCCTGCTGTCTTTGGCTTTCTGTGTGTTTTTACATTTATACTCAGTAGCACCAAATACAAGTTATAACAGAGAAGACTTAGCTGAAATGTCGATGCTTATTTTCATCCTAAACTGTTTACCATTTGTGGACTTATTATAGATCTTACCCAAGGCTTTCAAATTTTACTTTTCAACAAAAATCCAGTTATACTGAATATTCAACTTTACAGTCCTGTAGAAAGCAAGCATCCAAACCAAACTGCCAGACTTGTACCTAGACATTTGATTACTTCTGTGCATCATCTCTGGAGAAGGGAAGACTAATCAGCTGACACAAGGGCTGTCTATTCACAGCCTCTTTCCAAATTATGACCAAACTGAAATGCAATTTCTATTGAAGACTGAGAACATCTAGAGCTAGCTAGCTTCCTCTTTTCCAATAATTTGGCACTTGTGGAGTTTGGAGACCCTGAGAATCAGAAGTGCTGAAGTATCTAAGCTTTTCTGTGGTCCCACAGACCTGGCCGGGAAGGGAAACTCTCAGCTTTCTTGCAAAACAAACTAAAAGCAAAACAAACCACTTTTCCTGGTGAGACTTTCATTGAATTCTGCAGACTCAGGAAGCTCATGAGATAAGCACCAACCTGAGGCTATACTCCAAGCTGGCTGGAGCTTAGACCAAAGCTGGTAATTAACAGGAATGTAGCACACTTAATGAATTTCAGCACATTTGGGCAGCTGATTCAGTGTGGAAAATAACCTAAACATTGGTGRTGTTTTCTGCAGCTCAATTTTTACCTCAGAAACAGCATCAGTGATAAAAAGGATGCCAGCCTCACAAAAAGCRTTCCAAGGAAATCCCCAAATTTTTTAATTGGGATAGGACTAGGAAGCCATAAGAGTGCCCTTGACATCATCTTGCCTCTAGTTTTGGATCTCAGGGGGAAATTCAGAAGCACTGCTTAACAAAGTTAAAAAGCTTCATAAATCTCAAATCAGATCCTAGGTTTGCTTAGGTTTGGTTTCCCATGGAGAGATAAATAGGCTCTTATTTTATCCATATCTATTTCCCAGTAGTTATGAAATGATCCCTAGACCATTTTTTTTTTTTTAAAAACCCTAAATTTAGATATAAAACCAAAAGACAGCTTTTTAAAACTAGAGAACACAGATACTGTTGTGGTTTTATTTTTTGGATTTTGCCAAATACGAGATGTCTTGATTGCTATTTATTCCAACTGACTTAAACATACAAGAGAAACTGTCCCCCGTGACCTTGCTTAGCATGCTCCAGATGTAGCCGATTTCTGTGGTTATGTTACAAGCTCCATTGACACAACTGCAACTAAAGTGATTGGTGATGCAAGAACCACGCCAAAAAGGAAAGGGCAAACCAGAAAAGGAAAAGCCAAGAGGTACCTTCATTTCAGAGCAACCACAGACTTCTAAAAGTTGAAGAAAATCAATACACCACAACTAGATTTAAGCTCTCTCAACCATGAGATTTGAGGTGATGRGGCAGATGTGGCCTTGCTCTTTCCTAGGAAGTCTCCTGGGATTGGAGTGGGAAGAATTAGCCTCCAAGGACAGGTTTATTGCCATCAGCTCTGCAAATGGCAAGCTGAAATATGGGTGCAATGGGCTGTTCACAAGCCAACACCATGGAAGAGAAGCAGCTTGGGTGTGGATTCTGCATCTTTACCTAAAGATAAAAGCTCACACAGCAATGTCAAAGTCAATAACCTTGGGGCAGAGCCCATCCAAGACAGAGCACCTATTAAAACTTGCCACTCAGAAATGAGTTATCCATTATTAATATTTTAAATTGCAAAATCCTTTCTAATCACATTTTAATACAAGGCAAAGCTCCGTGGTTTAAAAACAAAGCTTGAGCCACTGCCAATCACTCATGGGCAGGGAGCAAAGTCTGCCRCAGGAATACTGATGAGAGTGACTTTTCTGGGACTCGGAAAGATCCTTCTGGCATCTTGGAAGGAASAGGAGGGATTTGCTCCCTTAGAAATCACCAGATTGAGGCATGGAACACCACTGCAGCCAGCAATGTTACTGAGAGCAGCGAGGTTTGGGCTCCTGGTGCCTGGGATAAACGTGGTTATGGAAGAGCAACTGGAAGCCTTGGACACAGGATGTGTTCACCTATGAAATGGTCCCCTGGGAAATGACCCCTGCCCAGGATACACGAAGCCACCATCAAGATCTCTGCCGTTTGGCTGACAGTGCTGTTTGTTAGGAGATAAATGGGCAAGAGCTGTCCAAGCCATCAGCTTTCCTGCTGCAATTCTTGCAGCCAAAGCCCTGCCTCTGTTTGCTCCAGCAAGAGGAAGGTGATAGTAACACATCCAGCCACATCCCAGTCAATTCCAGATGGACCTGGGACTCCTGCCTCATCATTACACACTATTAAGTATGCATATAACACAGCAGTATGATATAATGGCTGGAAATGCTGTAGGAGAGCGGAAAGAACAGGGCTAAACCATTCATGGTAAACCCATGCAGTAAGACAAAGAAATACCAACATATTCCCCAAATGCTCGTGATAACCAGCAGCCCAACATGGAAACCCTCCACCCTGCTTAGTTTGGAGGTGTTCYCTGGGGAGGAAAGGTGGGAAAGTTGGGCTCGAGGGTGGCATTTGCCCCATGGTCTGTGACAACCCAGCACCTGCAGTGGCCGCGTGCAGCGCCAGCCCCACGGCGCAGCTCTCCCCCAAAGCAAACAAAGGTGGATCTGAATAAACTGCCTCCCCCAAAGGCYGCTTTATGGCTCCCTTTGAGCACCGGGTTCCCTATTTAATATTTGCGCTTGCAGATCACTACATACACACGCAGTGTCTATTATAGCCCCCATGGCACTCGGGGTAAATGATTAACACCGCGGATTCCACCTTGCCGCTCACCTTAGCCCTCCTGCTCTCGCACCCGGGGAGCGGGTTCCTTCCCCATCACCGCTTCCCTGCCCCGTAAGGGCACGTCCCTCCACGGTGCTCAAGCACAGCTCTGCAGCAAGATGTTACAGCGGGCTCCTGTGGCTAAATGCCTCTCGTTTCCATTCACTCCGTGAGCCAGAGCCATTCATTTTTATTGTGAGCAGATGGGAAGAATGATACCGACACCTGAAATAACAGCAACCTCAGSGCCCTTCCCACCCTCCTCTCCTGGATCCCGCTCCCTATCTCCGGCTGTCCCACGCAGGAGGCCCTTACCCCATAGCAGGGTCTAATACAAGCTCAGGTGAGAAGGAACAGAAGTTTCCACCTGTTTTTAAGCCATTTTGCTTGATTTGGAAGAGAAGAAKGTGCCCTTGCTTTTTCTTTCTATTCATTCTTTCCCTCAAGTGCATTTTATGTTTTACCCGTTACTGAGATGCTTTTGTWGGCACACAGCAACGAGTCTTTGCGCCCTGGTCAAGACAGGCTCTACTACTTCAATTAGGAATTTGCTACTTTCTCCTGTTCTTTCTTCTGGGTCATCAGTAACCATGAACAGTAGCCTGGTAACATGGTTAGAGATATATTTGGGAGAAAGATTCAGCACTGAYACCTCACAAGAGCTGAGAAATTGGCCCTTCGGGCACCTCAGACCAATTCTTAAACCCCTCAATRGGCTAGATTTGCTCCTGGCCACATTTAATGGTGTTATGGAAATGCAGGTTATAACATCCTTCCCCAGATTCCAATACTAATGCATTTCCTAGTGACATTATAAAAGGCTTGCACRAACACACACAGGCAGCTCAAATGCTAACAGTCCCGGTGACATTAGAGCCCTGTGGGYAGATGAGATTTTTGCCAAGTTTGAGCATACAAAGGGGCTGCCACTTTCAACACACACAGTATTAGGGCAAGTTAACTTGGTGGGGTCACTCTTGGGCAGAAGTTGCACTAAAACCTAGGTTTTCAAAGACAACTGTAGGACACAAGCCCTTTAGCAAGGCTCTTTTTGTTTGTCCTATTTCTAGCAAACCTCCTGCTTGAGAAGGAGCTTCCTTGGAATAAAAGCCCTTTGCAGAGGTGTTAGCCCTCATCAGCTTTGGGGCAATTCAATGCAAATTTGTGCTGAACAAGAAAGGTTCCTGGAGACAGTGCCTCCTTCCAAGGAGCTGCCACAAAGGCTCCTCCAAGAAAGCCCCTCTGATGGGATGAAAGGAATAATGTTTGCTGTCTTCTCCTGCGCATACAATGGCAAGATTGAATATTCAGCTTGGGTTTAGCTGCTGTTGAAGTAAATAGCTTGAATGCTGCAGCAGCCAATTGGTTTAGAAAGCAACACTGGCCAGTTTCCCCACTATCAGGTAGCCAGCTGATTAATAAAAGCATCAAAAAGGAGCAGAGAGCCAGGGGAACAGGCCCTGGGGAGCAGAGACCCAGCAGSTCTGGGCAGCACAAGGGAGCTCGCATCAGAAGTGAGGAGCACGTGGCTAATGTTAACCTGAAACAGGTTCTGAGGGTAGAGAAAACACTCAGGCTGCACCAAGACCTCAGGCTGGCTACCAACAGGAAGGAGAACATGAGAAAAGGCACTAGATGTGCTTCAGTACCACTGGTAATACATAGATAATRTAGAAGTGTTAACAACAAACYACCCCCAGGGCTATCCAAAACCAGMCAGAGGAAACAGAACCCACTTCAGGTCACATACCTGGCTCATAAGCACATATGTTTGAGGTCCCAGGAAGGGTGTTTTGGAACTGGGCATCACCCTGCAATGACAAATGCACAAACCTGCCAAATCCTAGGAGCAAGAAGGAAGTTGCTCTGCACCCACCCTCTTATAGCATCCCGGGTGACCGCCTCGGCCTGCAAAAATCGCCCTGACGGTGGCCAGCTGTGCACAAACACACCTGGGGAGGCCGAGGTCGTCCTTGTCCCCGCAGCCTGGGCATGGGAAGAGGAGGGGAGTTAAATACATGGACTAGCTGGGCAATATTGCAGGCAGAGTTTGGCTTGAGGCYCCATTGCTACACAAGTTGTGCTGGTGGCTTCTGTGCATGGAGCAGAAAACCAAATGTCTCTGTGGTCTGCTGCAAAATTGACACCCCCATTTAGGAGTCTGGGGCTCCCAGTAGAAGTCAAACCACAAATTTCCTTTTTTTTTTTTTTTTCTTCCCTGTGCAGAAACAAAAAAGAAGCAAACTTTTTTTATTTATTCTTGGAAAACAACAACTCGTGTTAGCAAAGATTTTATTGTGCTATTAATATGCCCATAAACAAGAACAACATGAGTTTATAGGCCCAAGTGCTTCATTACTCAGTTGCTGACTTGGTAAAAACTGCCRTGGCATCAGTATAAAGTGCAGCGTGGAAGAGATCATTGCAGTCCGGTTGTAAAATCATCCGGGCAGGTGACCTTTGATCAAAGGCAATTGATAGCTCCGAAGCAGCTGTGCARCAACAGTAAAGATAATAGTTGTCCACAGGCCGCCAGAGCCACAGGAGAGCAAACAGACCCTGGCTGGGGCAGTGAGAGGGTTTGGGGGAGAAGAAATGAAATCGGCCTCCGAAAAGCGCCTGTGGAAGATGCAAGGAGGAGAAACCAAGGCGCTCACCGCCAGGCTGTGGATGAAGCGGCTGGAGCCGCTGGTGCCAACGTCCTGGGGTTGTGTGGGTCTCCTTGCTCTCCGCCCCGCCTGGGTGCAGGGCACGGGGGCGCGCGGAGCCCCGGCCGGGTCGAGGGTGCCCTGCAGCCTCCGGGACGGTGCCGGCGCGGCCGCGTTATCTGCAGGGCGGCGGGTGAAAGCGCGGAAAAACAAACGGCGTCGGCGCCAAGTCCCAGCGCCAAGGGGGACCGGGAGCCGCCGGGAGCGCCGTGCGGGTGGCGGGAGACCCCCAAGCTCAGGGGCGGCAACAGCATCCCTGCAACRGTGCCACCCATGCGCTCTGCAAGTGAGGGCTTGGACCCTTGGCCATAGGAGTGGTGGGGAGCAGTGTGACCGTCACCACGGTGGCGCTGGGGGGACATTGGTGCACCCCAAACCTCCCTTTTCCCGCCTCCAAGGAGCCTCAGTGGGAACGCGCCGGGCTCCGCCTCGGACGAGCCGCGACGCGAGGCCGGACTTCRCTCTCCCCGATCATCCCCAGGCTGTTGTTTGTAATAAAAATCAAGCGATCCATCTCTGCTGACARGAGGAAGAGTCGCTCCAGGAAGCCCTGGACAGGTCGACGTCTATATTAAGGAGCTATTGCTTGACGGCTTCCTGGCCGTAAATAGCCGCTGAGCTCGGACGGGGTTTTATTTAGAAATAGCAAATAGAGCGGGGCCCCCAGGTGACTCCCTGACCTCGCTCCCCTGCGTTTCCCACCCCGCTCCTCTCCTCGTCCCGGCTCCTGCGCCAGCCCCACRCAAACCCGCTCCCATGCACGAGCCCGAGGAAAGGCAGGACGACCTTCAAGGTGCCCCATGGTGCAGGGGAATCCCGGCACGGTGGCTTTGGCGAGGACCGTCGCGGTCGCTTTTCCAAGGAAACCGCCTCTCCCGAGCGTCCTTTGAAAAGGTAAAGGAGCTTCTGGGCCGAAATGCCGGCACCCTCCCCTTGAAACATCCTCCAAAGAGGAGAAAATCCAACCTCAAAATGCCTTGTTTTCCTCCAGCCTCCCAGGTCTCTCAACCAACCCCTTAACTCTTTAAATGGCTTAAGATCATCTAGTGCTTGGAGCACGTAGTATTGAAAGCAACCAGGAAATAGCAAAGAAAACTGTATTCTTTTATTACCAGGAAGTTTTCACTTTTTTTTTTTTTCCTCCTGCAGTTAGGCTAAAATAATAATATTAATAATAATAATAAACTTCATTTAGAGCTGGAATGGGAAGAGCGGCGTGTTAATCTCATGTGTGGTTCGCCAGCCCAGCAGCCGAGTGCCGAGCGCTCCATCAAAACGACCGTTTTTAATATAAAACAGTAAATGTTTAACAACAACAGGGTTTYTTTTTTCTTCTTTTTTTCCTGCTGTGGCCAATAAAACATAAAAGAGGCCACACAGTTTACATTTTAATAAAATTAAGTTATTCGATGCCGCGTTATTGCAGTCTTTATTGGAAAGTGGAATAAATTGCACACAGAGGAGTCATAGGAGGGAGAAATCACCGCGAAAATAAACATAGGATTCGGGGTTGCATTTATTTCTTGGTTTCCTCTCCGAGGGGCGGAGGCTTTCCTAGCGAAAGCAGAAGCGTCCCCGGCTCTCCCGCTCCAGGGAGGCCTCTCCGGGTCCCGCTGGATAAGGCAAAGCTTCCCACCGGGAAGCCGGTGCCACGCTTGGTGTTCCCGGCTGGCGTTTTTCCCCCTCGCGTGCTCCGCGAGGAATCCGTCCCGCCGCGGCTCCTAGGGGCTCCTAGGCGAGGGCCAGCGCGCACCAGGAGTCCTGGCGGAGCGGGACGCCGAGCCCGGCGGGCTGCGCGCCGCTGCCGCCCGCGAAGCCGTAATCCTCCGCCTCGAACTTGAAGTCGCCGGCGGCCAGCGCGTCCTCCGGCTGCCCAGGCGCCTGCGGGGGGCGGAGGAGAGGGTGACCGGGCGGCCGGGGACACTTGTCTTGGGGGTCGGATAGTTCCCGGCTCCTCAACTCCAAGTGGCTGGAATTCATACTAATTTTGCCCTTTTAGCCAGGATTCATGGGATATAATATAAGCCCATTGCTGCCAGGAACAGGAATATGATCACGCTCACCATCACAGTAAGGTAGGAATGTGRCGGGTGGTGAATACGATGGGTTAGCCCTTGCACTAATTCTGCACCCTTGGAGCATCCTCAGAGGACACCACAATCCCTGCCAGGGAGCACCAGGATCATCCCAGTGCCTTTCCCCAGCCATTCATTGCCTGAGCACGTCCAGTCCGGAGGTCTCTGGGCACAGGCGTGTTTTTAAGAGCACTGCACAAATCAAACCTACCRGTTTTAGCCAAAAAACTCTCTCCCATAAAGTCCAGGTGGCCCCAGGCCAAACACTCTGGCTCTCGACCTGAACTTCCCCTCCATGCGGACATGTTCACACGGAGGGGCTCGGTGACACCCAACACAAAGATAATGCAGGGCTGCAATATCGTGATCGATGGGTTGATTTAGAGGCGTGTTTTGTCCACTGCCAAGATAAAGCAGTAACCTCTCCAAGCAAATCGGTGAGGCGCAGGCGTCTCTGGTGAGCATTGCAGCTCGGTGAGCACGGAGCACCTCGGGGCCCCGGGCAGCACACACCCAGCAAGCCTGTTCCTGGGAATTAGGGACGTTTCCAGCTAGGTCCAGTCCCGACGGGATTCGGTTGCATCCCCACGGTGGCAGGAGATGAGGACCAAGCCCTGCTCTGCACCGAGGTGGCTCCCGGGCCATGACTAGCCCCAAATGGGCAGCCTAAGTGACACAAAGGAGTTGCCCYGGCAAACAGCGAGCCCGTCACCCAGAAGGTGACACCTCGAGCTTACCTGGGACACGACGGCTTGTCCAGGGTACTGTGGGGTGGCACTGGGCTCTGACTTTAAAGTGACCGTGCTGTCTGAGGTGGTAACGGAAGAAGGGGAGTTGGTGGCCGACGTCGTAGACCCTGGAAGATGAAGTAACACAGGGAAGAAAAAAAAAAGTGGTTTTGAGTAAAACTGTATTTTAATGGCTGCTAACATATCTCATAGCGTCACTAGGCTGTTCACTCCCACGGCAGGAGGGTCTGTGTCTGTCTGCCAAGGTATTGCTGGAGCAGGAGGAAGAGGAGGAGGAGGAGGAGGAGGAAGAAGAGGAGGARGAGAATCCTTTCAGAGCCTRGCACCACCCRTCTTTGCACCAGGTAGGGGAGCAAACGCTGAGACCCTCATGCTGAGTCCCCTTCAGTCCCTAAATACACCTTTCCCAGCCCTGGAGTTTGCATTTACCCTGCTGATCCCAACCCCGCAGATCCGCACAAGCAGGGGCTCGGATGGGCTCCCCCACCCAGCAGCTTTTCCCTTCCCGGTTTTCCGCCTCCTCCGGGGACAATGACAACAGCACTTTACCTGTGGAGCTTTTGCCTTTGCTGATGTTCTTGGGCTTCCGCTTCCTGGTCTGGATGCTTTCCTTTTTCATGGCCAGCGGCCGCGGCACCTTGGCACCCAAACGTTTGGCACCGTCAGCGCGGCCCCTCCCCGGGTCCCTCCCGCGCGCCGCTTCCCCCCGCRCGCCCCCACTAAAGTCCTTGTCCTTCGCTATGGACTGTTTTTCTCCACGGCAGGCCTTGGCTGGAAGATGTATAAGGCTAACGGCTCAGGCTTTCCCACCAGCTCTGTTTTTTCCTCTATTCCCTATTTTCCTTTTCCTGATTTATTAGTGACCTTTATGACAGGGCCCTATTAAATTACAGTGACGGCTGGGGCCTGCGTGGCTCACAGGGAATGGGATGGGATAAGGAGACTTTGTGGCAGGGGTTTAAAGGGGCCCATAGGGAAGGAGGGACTCTCCTCTTTGGCTCATGGACATGGTTTGAGTCACCCTCATCCTTTGAGGACCCGGGATATCAGCCAAACTCCGGGTCCAGAAGCTGAGGCTGATCCCATTGCAGCCATCCCGGGCGCTCTTGGATGGTCGGCGGTGCCGCTTACCCCGTGCAGCTTCATGTAGAGGCCGCAGGCGTTGCAGACGGGCTCGCCCTCGGCGTTCCTCCTCCAGAGCGTGGTGTTGGTGGTGTGGCAGTTAGTGCAACAGAGCCCGGCGCGCCGCGAYGACGACTGCAAGAGAAGCGGACGCGGCGCCCGGGTGATTCCTTCCCGAYGGGAAGCAGGGACCTCCGATCGCAGCAATGCGAGTCGCCCAGGACAGCCCAATCCCGACGAAAGGGATGGCGTGCAAGTGAGCTCACTGCAATTTGCAAYCACTTTTATTTATTTTATTGGGCTTGATAAACCCAGCAAATATCCTCCCAAACCAGTTTCACAAACTTTCAGCAAATCTGCCCCAAATAATCCAAACTCATAACACAGAAAGAGGGCTTTCCTGCTGGAGACCCATCACAATGGAGAGAATTCATGAAAATACCAGCCAGGCTTTAAGCACACGCACGTTATGAGCACTGCAAAAAACTGTAGTCGCTTTAAGGGAACTGCTCTGCTTTTCTGCACTCAGAACTGCCATTGGAGTTAATAGCATCCCAATTAATCTCTGCTCCAAGACAACTGGAATCAATTGGCTGGAGCGAGCAGAACCAAGCTGAGCTGAACTGGCCCAGTCCGACGTGACAAGCGGGGTTATTAATCGCCTGTCTCACACATAATCCGTTCTCCTCCAGGCTGCTGAAACACCTTGTAAACATTAATTAATTACATATTTTGTGGGCGCAGCCATCACCGCCTCCGACACGCTAATGGATGCTTTAATGAAACATTTATATTTTCCTTCTCCGAAAGGAGACGGGAAATCCTGGCAGGAGCAGCGGGCTCGGCTCGGCCGCCCTCTCTGTGTGCTGGGAAGCACAGGGGTCTCCAGTGCGGAGGTGCCCGTTAACCGGGCGTTTCACCTGGATGTCCCATAGCAGGAGGCATCCAAACTGTTCCAATAAGAGACGAAATAGGCACAAAGACGCAGAATATCGCAGAATCTCCACCTTCAGGTGCTTGAACACGTTCCCCACCCCAAGAAAAGTCACTTTGKTTCCCCTCAAAGACAAGCAAGAGGTGACGCAGGCAGCGGGGATGGCCGGGCCCTGTTCGGTTGAGGGTTTTTTTTCCATTATTGCTCGATATCGGGACAAAGCATCATGACGAATGAGGCGGGTTGAGCAGGAATAAAATAGCGAAATGTTTTTACAAGGTTAGCAGTCAAATAAGGACCAGCGTTGGGTTTCAAAAGGCAGAGGGGACATGTCCAAGCCTTGAGTCACTGGTCGCTAAGCAAAGCTCTTGCAGCAACAGTGCGCAGACGATTGCATCGCTTGGGAAATTATTTATCTTTCAAGAAATAACCGGACAGAAATAATACACCGAGGTGCAAGCTGACAAGCGTGGTACGGAGGAGAACACAGTCTCCTCAGCACTTCTTGTCCCTGGTATGGGACGTGGTGGCACAGTGAGATCCYGAGCTGCCCAGCATTCCCTCTGCTCCGCTGGGAGGGGGCCCTGCGGCTAAGCCCCCAAACCGGCTCCATCTCCTGATGCACACGGGGGGAATTTGGGAGCGCCCAGCCCCTGTCATCACCACTCGGGAACGGCCAACGCGGAGCCCTTGGGAAAGCCCCAAGGTCTCCGCTCGCCCGCGGGCAGCGGAGCGGGGAAGGGCACCCTGTCCCCATCCCACCCCGTAGGAGCCGCCGCTTGCCCACGCAGCCAGGAAGGGACACTCAAGGCTGCTCTCAAGGGCACAACGCGTTATTGCTGCTTTCCCAGCAGAGCCCCTAGGAGCGGGCGCGTCGCTGCCAGCCTCCGCCCGGCCTTTGTAGCGCTGACCTTGTCTAGGAAGTTGTTGACTTCAGCGTTGTGCTCCGGGTTTATTTACACAAACGCGGTGCACGCGCGCACGAAAGCGGCCGCGCTCGAGGGCCGGCTGCTGCCGAGCGCGACGGGTCGGCCCCGGGGTCTGTTGAACCAAAGGAGGGCTAGAGCCCCAGAAATTCAGCAGGCAAACGTGTGCTAGGRGAGCCCAAGGAATGCCGCCCTCCTGGAGGGAGCCCAAAGCCAGCAGGGACTTTGCTTTGCCACCTTCTTAAAAGTGGAAGTGAAACCTTGGGGGTTTCATGGGGAAAAAAAAAAAGGTAAAAAAAGCATCTGAGCTCCCAGAAGATCTAGAGGATGCCTCTGTGCTAGGCAAGGAGCTGGGTTTGATAGACAAGAAGCTGCAGCAAAGCATATTGAGACACATGGGGCCAGGGAGCTGCTTGGCTTGTTGCGTCACCTCCAAAGGGAGCTCGGAGCCCAGCAAAACGCTCCCGCAGCAGCCGGGATTCRTCTCACACATCCCAGAGGCCTGGGGAACGGCAGGAACTGACAGCAATGGGAAGACTAAGCAACACTCCATAGACCCTGCACCCAGCGCCTGACTCTTCTATMATTTTGCAGCGAATGATGGTCAATCCTGTGCCCGCTCCCTCCAAAAGCGGCACTGAAACCACTACTTTTTTTGCAAATTACAAAAAGAGACAGACTGAAAAAAAAACCCAAAACAAAACACTAAATCCAGATTGTAGAAATTGCTTCCAATTAGTCCTTGTAGGCCACACCAGGTGGAGGCTGCTGAGCACACGCTGACTGCTGCGCTTGTCCCTCACCACGAGATGCAGCTCTGAGCCCCRAACGCTGCTGCATCAGCAGAGCCTCATGCCCATAGCGGAGCCACCCAGCTCCAGCGGCTGCTCTTGGGTGCTAAAAGACGCTGCTTTTAGGACTGGGTCTCAGGTGTCACCTGGTGAGATGCACCGAGGGACTTTGGATGGAGAAGACTTTGTCCAAAGCAACCTGCTGCTCCCACCCCTCTGGTCCGTGTCGTCCCTGCAGCGTCACCAGGGCCACGTGCCCGTGCAGGGAGCGCAGCACCCTTCTCTTAGTGGGACTTTGCTTTGGAAAAACAGAAGTCAGACTAACCCACAAGGCAGTATCCAGTTTCAGAGCAAAGAGGGGCAGGTAGGGCACCGGAGCGGCCGTTTTGGCCTCGCYGGGTCTGTGTTTCCCAGCCTTGCTGCAGCGGCCGCTGGGCTCCTAGAGCAGCGACGTCCCACCGCGCTCTCCACCCCATTCCCAGCCACACACGGCGAGGTTACGGGGCGCTGGAATTATCCCACACAAGGCTGGGATTTAGGAAAGGAGGTATCCAAAACCGGAGGGATGGAGGGAGCCTTCAAACCCCTTGTGAAAAAGCAAGATTTTGTAAGGCTTTGCTCCCAAAGCAGGATGGAAAGTCAGACGCACAGCCCCTTTTCCATAAAACAGAATCTCCCCACATTTTTCCTCTCAAATGAAGCATTTCCCTGCGATAAGACCTGGCTCTTTCATTTGGGCCACAGCGTTATTGGACTTTGATAAGATCAAAAAAAAAAAAAAAAAAAAAATGTTTGGAAGCGCTTTGATAATTCCCAAACAGATTTGCTCATCCCCAGGAAATATCCCAACCCTCCACATGCGCGTTCGCCAGCACAAAATGCCTTGCTGGGAAGCGCCCAGCGGGTGCCACCCGGACAAGCCCTGCGGGTMGGGGTCTCCTCGCCACAGGGACCGTCACTGCTCCCGCTGTCAGGCTCGCTGCCACCACAGCAGGCAAAATAAAGCATTTAATAACCGCACGGCCTMTCTGCCTTAACGTCTTTGTGAAAAAGCTGTTGAAAAAGCCCTGAGAATCCATCCAGCATCATATTTTCACACCGGCCATACACCAAAATACAGACTTGTGTATAAACTGTTGTGCAGATTGTGCTGGCTCCGGAGAAACCAGCAGCACAACCCTGAGGTTTGCAGCCCTGCAGAGAGCGGGATCTGATGCTGGGATGCAGGTTGAATTGCATTAAAGGAGATCAGAGACGTTCTTAGAGAGCAGGTAAACCCTATCAGATCATGAAAAATATTTATCCGATTTATGCTCATCAGAGAGCAAAGCGCACAGAGACACCCGCCACTCATTGCATTTGATAAATACAAGTTACATTTATGGCAACAGAAGCAGAACGAAGCATTTTGCTCTATCTCAAATTATTTTTATGCCACCATTAACCAGAAATTTACCACCCTCATATTACTGCTAATAATTGTTTTTGTGGCAGAAAAACAACTGTCCAAATGGACCCGGAGTGAAGCCCGGAGGAGCCCCCAGCCCCACGAGGAACATCCCGTCCGCAGTGACCGCTGCTGCCAGCGACTCTGCAAGCAAAACTGCTACCACCAAATTTAAACATCCCAAAGCGACTGTACAAATGAATGCGGCACGTGCCTTTCCTCCCCCACCATGAGATCCCAGTCGGAGGAAGCCCCAGGCTCTGTTGCAGGAGAATTAATGCATTAATTCATTAATTCCAATGCATTAATCCCAATGCAAGCCCCGCTGAATCCCGAGCTGCCCCGTGCTGGCGGATGCAGCGAGGGTTTCCCGGCATTATCACGGGCTTTATCCTGCTCCCCCAAATCCACCCGCACCAGCTCTGGGTCTCTGTCTCTTATCCAAGTACTCTGCCTAGACCACAAGTGTCTGCACAAACAGATAGGAAAAAGGAATAATAGAAATAAAATATTTTAAAAAAAGCCAGGTAGCTGATACAGTGCAGGAAAGGAGCTGGGAGAAGCCCGCAGAGTGCTGCTTGTCCCTGGCCCTTAGGAATGGCCACCAGACCCCCTGTCTTGGCCGTGTCCTGTCCTCTCCGCGCGGCTCTGGGACCCCTCCAGTCCCTTTCCGCCCGGCTCTGGGCTGCAGACTGGCTGCGTTAGTTGCAATTCCCTGCCCGGCTTCGCTCCGTACCTCCCAGCTCTCACTCGAGCTGGCGAGGCCCCGTGACAAGAGGCTCAGCTGGATTTGGTGGCATTTTATGTGCAGTGGGACCTATTCTGCCCTTCATCCCCCACATTGGACAGATCCCATGGAGCCAAACAGACCCCACTGCAGATCCCGGCACCACCAGCATCCCCCTGGGTCACAACCGCTGTGCGGATCCTACCCTTAGCCATCCCCGTGGTCCCAACCTGGGATAAACAGGGGTCCCTGGGGAGGGTAGAGCAGGGGGTCCCCTCCTTACCAGCCTCTTCTGCGGCTTGAGCGGCCGGTTGATGCCGTTCATTTTGTGGTAGAGCCCGCAGGCGTTGCACAGGTAGTGGCCGGTGCCGTCCTTCCTCCAGAGCGGCGTGGACATGGCCCCGCAGTTGACACACTCCCTGCCGTCCCCGGGGAACTCCTCCAGGTATTCTATGGGACAGAGCCAAAATGTGGCTTGGTCAGGAGCCGGCGCCGGGGACCACCAGGACACGCATCCTGCCCATGCAGCAACCCCGGGCGGGGGGGGTCTGCTGTCACCACATAAAGCACATCCTGGGCTGGGAAATTAAACTATTCACCCTCTCCCTGCCCACCCTCMAAAAAAAAAAAATCCTGATAATATTTAATAGATGCCCCTGCCCAAAGATTCTGGAGGGTGAGTGCGGGGGCTCCGGCCAAGCGCAGTGCCCTCCCTGCCCCGGCTGGGAAAATAAAGCATCGCCCCGGTGTTATTGCAAGTGATAAGGGGGGGACACGGAGGGGGGGGCCGGGAACGGACTTCCCTGATCCCAATCACGGCCGGCGGGGCTGCCTGGCGGCGACGGCCGGGCTGGGGACGCGCTGCGACGGGCGCCGCATCAATCACCCCGCGGGGCGCGCCGCTTCCCCCGGCCCTCGCAGCCCTCCGCGGGGCTTTTTACGTTTATTTTTGTTTTCCATCCAGCTCCCCTTCAGCGAGGATCTTTCCCGATTTTTTTTTTCCCCTCCGCAAACGCCAAGAGGAAGCAGCGGAGCCGCCCGCGCCCGAGCAGCGCTCGCAGCTCCCCCTGCTCCGAACGAGACTGCGGAGCAAATGAGCAGTCCGGAGACGGAGCAAGCCCTCGGTATAAAGGTTTCCCCCTTCTCCCTTTCTATTTCTTTCTTTTTCTTTTTCTAACAACTTTCTCCATCTGGATTGCTATTTTCTTCCAGAGGAAAAAAAAAGCTACTTCTTGTTGGTTTTGCATTTTCTAAAGTATTAAAAATGAGTCAACGGAAAGAAAATAAAAAAGAGGAAGAAATAAAAATGAAAAGGAAAAAGGAAAATAAAAAAGAAAGGAAATAAAAAAGAAAGACTCAAGAAAATAGAAAAAAGAAATCGAAACGGAAAAAAACCCCAGCATTTTACTAAACGAAAAAAAAAAATTAGCTTACGCTATTTAAGAGCGATTTACACTCTTTGAGAGCAAAAATAAACTTCGGGAATAAGGGAGCTCTGCAGTCCAGACACTAAAATATCCAACTGAAAGCGCAAAACCTCCGTTTTGCCCAACGAAGTTTTGCTCGCAGCAGCCCCGACGGGTCCCGGCTCAGGTCCCGGGGAGCCGGGGGAAGCCGGAAGGGGCTTTTGGAGCCAAAAGGGAAATTCTGGGAAGCAGCCGCTCCTGGCACAGCCCGGTCGGGACGGCGCTCGCTGGGGAAGGGGCCGCTTCGCTACTTTACTTTGTTCTTGGGATAAAGATAAGATAATTCGGTTCAGCGCTGCGAAGATGATAACGCGGCTGAGATCTTCAAGTGGCTTTTAAAGGACTTTGCCAGCCATGGCCGGAGAAAGACGCCGAARTACCCCGGGGTAATAAACCCTGCACACGGGTTTCTTTTAAATCGGGATCCGAGCAAACAAAGTTAACCGGGACTTGATTTAAAAGGATTCTCCGGTGTGGTTGGAAACGAATTGAAGTGGGGTTTATTGTTCAACGCCTGAGCGCKTTTCACTGTCTCTCCAAAGGCCACAGACTGATGCAGCTGGGGACCTGTTTGGGTGAAGGCGAATTAGGAGACCGAGAGTCTGTTCAAATATAAACTAATTTACCACAATAAATTACTTA
Source organism: Eudromia elegans (assembly GCA_003342815.1). NCBI lineage: Eukaryota > Metazoa > Chordata > Aves > Tinamiformes > Tinamidae > Eudromia > Eudromia elegans. Next base: position 1,349,105 of record PTEX01000096.1, read on the forward strand.
AAAGGGAGGGAGCTATAAATCTGCCCTGCTAATTTAAACACAAGGGTAAGTATTGAAGCACAGGCACAAAGTCGATATTGTGGGAAGGAGATATCGCTGGGGGGAAGGGGTTGAACAGCCTCCACTCCCGTGTCCTCCGGGGGAATTGCTCGGCTTTGAAACGTGTTCTTTGCCCTTCGGGTAACACATACACACRTACACCCTGCCTCTGTCCCGGGCCAGCCTGCCTTTAGTGTCGGACTGTCTTTTTCTRCCTTGACACAAACTTTGTTCCTCCTTCCCCTTCCTCCTAGAGCTGTCCCCGCGCTGGAAACGGGGCAAAAACGCGCAGGATCTCCGCAGGATCGGG